>JAVYIG010010819.1:0-65905 GCA_035222895.1 Strongylocentrotus droebachiensis
ATCTTCCTCCTCCTCCTCTTCTTCCTCCTCTTCCTCCTCCTCTTCCTCCTCCTCTTCCTCCTCCTCTTCCTCCTCCTCTTCCTCCTCCTCCTCCTCTTCTTCCTCCTCTTCCTCTTCCTTCTCCTCATCTTCCTCTTCCTCCTCCTCTTCCTCCTCCTCATCTTCCTCCTCCTCCTCCTCATCCTCTTCTTCCTCCTCTTCCTCTTCCTCCTCCTCTTCCTCCTCTTCCTCATCTTCCTCTTCCTCTTCCTCCTCCTCCTCCTCTTCCTTCTCTTCCTCCTTCTCCTCCTCTCCTCCTCCTCTTCCTCACTTTCCTCTTCTTCCTCCTCCTCTTCCTCCTCCTCCTCTTCTTCCTCCTCTTCCCCCTCCTCTTCCTCCTCCTCCTCCTCCTCTTCTTCCTCCTCTTCCTCTTCCTCCTCCTCTTCCTCCTCATCTTCCTCTTCCTCTTCCTCATCTTCCTCTTCCTCCTCCTCTTCCTCCTCCTCTTCTTCCTCCTCCTCTCTCCTCATTCTCTTCATGGTGTCGTAGATGAACAGAGAAACGTTTGAGCAGATGTTGTTGATGACGGCCCAAAGATGAAACCAATGACCACCTGAAGGTATGATGACATAAATCTTTTAAATCTTCATCGGCTCGATGATTATATTATAACATGTATCATTTTTTTGGTCAGTTTTTAATTTGTTGTTGTTCGTTCTTTGATTGATGTTTTTTTTTCTATTCTTTCCTTTGAAGGTTCGCTTTATTTTGTGATACATAACGCATCTTTCTTTATTCGACCACTGATTAATACACCCTTCAATTTTCTTTATATCTGCTTCTGATCATTCATACTCGCACTGGCGTACTGATGGGGGGTTGAGTTGCCCCCACTCCCGAAAAAAATTAAAACAAAATTAAACGTGGTTTATTTCTAATTCGATACCAATGATTTACAAATGTTGCTGAAATGACATGATTTTCCGGGTTTTTCTTAACTTTTTTGTAAATTATAACTCAAGTTCTTTTTATCATTACGCCACTGCTTTCTACCAACCTAAGGGGAGTGCGATCTTCTGTCTCCTCACTACCGACTATGGTGCACTCCTCGTGGATGGCGTCCATCTCACCCAGCTCATCCTCCCCAATCCCGATATCCTGGACGAACTGGAGCTCGGTCTTTTTCTTGCTCTCTCTCTCCCTCTCTCTCTCTTTCTTCCCTTCACTTTCCTCATCTTTATCTCTCTCCCTTTCTCTCCCACTCTCTATCTCTCTCCCAGGGTATTATCTAGTACATACACAAAGTCACAAACACAAATCAGAATCGACTAAAGAATTCTGTAATAAATACTCAAACTCCTCTTTGAGTTTATTGAATAAAATTCACATTTTCATGATATCAAAACAACGAACATAACACAAAATTAAACTTTACATATTTACACCATAGACATCTGTACAGTTTACACAAATCTTCAAAATGGATAACAACCAAAGAAACATGTGGACATCCATTTTCTTACCTTTTCATACACATTATTAAAACAATATGGCCGTACGTAACAGAAATATTTTATGTACAAAAACACATCCCTGTACATGTTCAAAGTAAAATAAAATTCATACTATTTTGTTGCATATACTTTCTTATATTTACACTAGCCAATGTAACTATATAAAATGCACAGAGCTCTATGTCGTATTCAAGAGTATGTGCAAGACAGTATCAATTATTATTTTGTCTGAATAATCATGATAAATCTATGTGCATACATCTCCCGCACATATGATAAATAATCGTTTGAAATACTTATTCATCAAAGACTGTTGCATTTGTCCATTCTTAAGCGATTTCTAATTTTCTTGTTGCTTGTATTTCAAGCGCATGTATACACACAAAGTAGAATCAAAGGACACTTTACTTGTCTACACACAAAAAACCAGGGGGGCGTTTCACAAGCCTTTTTTCAATGACAAATAACAAAAATCAGTGACAAATCTGCTGATAACCAATCAGAAACAAGGATTTCAGTAGCTTATAACACAAATTGTCATTTGTCACTGATGACAAGTTTTGTGAAACGCCCCCAAGAACCTATTACATGTACTATGAAGGCGTTGGGTAGTCAGCAGTTACAGGATCTAGGGGTTGTTTCACAAAGATTTTAAGTCAAACTTAACTCTGAGTTGGACTTCAACATTACGGAGAGCCATTTGTAGCCTTAAAATAAAAGATTTTCAAAAGCAAAAATTGAAGTATTTTAGACTTTTCATAAATTCCACATCAAGAACATGAAATCTCCTTGATATTAAATAGAAAACATGAATGATTTGAATCAACATTTTATGTTTTTCAAAATAACTTTTACAAAATATTTTCAAAGATGCTAATGTCCTTCCATAACTGTGATCTTCGTGAAATACCCCCTGGTTTCATAAAACTTGTTATCCATCACAAGTTACATAACTGTTATAAGCTACTGAAATCATGGCATTTGATAGGCTGAGAGCACATTTTGTCATTGTAATTTAGCGTCTGTTATTGATAACGAGTTTTATGAAACAGGGCCCCGACTCCTATTTAACACTTAACCACAATTCGGAAACCTTGAGGAGAGCCTAACTCAGTCAGTTTCTGCCCTACTCAGGAGCGGCTTCAGTACAGAGACAATGCATAATTAGTCTCATATTGCAGACACTGTTATGCACAACTGCCAAAGGTTTGTGTCTGAAAACTAGTAGTTAGGCAGGGTCATACTAAAAAGACATTTCATAATAATTTATTAAATAAAAACAAATAAATAATTGAGAAAAGTTAATCCCAGAGTTGCCCTGCCTACATTTGCTCCAAAGTTTCCAAACTTATAATGTATCGCTATAGCACTTCTAGAGAAATTGGGGATGTATAGAATTACAATACAAACCCAGAATAAATATTACTGTATTACCTCATCTAATAACAGATTTAAAGTTACTGTTGTGATCGAGTTCAAGGCCCATCTGCACTAGTTTGGCCGGGAGGGATTAGACCTCCATGCGTGGTCACTGACGGGTGGGTATCTCATCAAATAAGCTCTCAATAAACATAAGAAAAAGATACGTGTACCGCTTATTCATTGAGGGGGGCCTACATAATTATGCCATGAAAATAATCAGAACACAGTAAGCACGATCGCAACTACCTTTAAAAAATACAACCCAAGGCAATTTCAAATACCTTGCTCGTCATCCATTGAAACTGGTGATTTCTACGGGATGTACAATTGGGTATTGAAATTGCACTGGGATTGATTTTTTTTTAATATAGTTGCAATCGTTTTAGTACAGCACAGAATATTATTAAAACTACAGGATTTGACTACACCCTTAAACAACAACGCATGGTATTTTAGGTAAACAAATTATGAATGATTTCTGTTTGAACAGGTGTCTGATAGCCTTTATACTGCACACACATATAAATGAGATAATTGAGCTTCTCAAAGGGTTACATTGGCCCCAAAATAATTTGCCTTCACTTAAAAGCACAACGATGAGTGATAAGAAAATTAGACAACCAACATATGTGAAGACTGCCCTCTAGAGGCGGCAAATTGGCAACTCCGTCATGAGTTAGTGATCTCATTCTGTCACCAATCGTCATTGCTTTTGTTCCCATATTCTAAATTACCCTTTCTTTTTCAGAGACCTTCATTTCCTCATGCTTGTACCCATGTTAAATTAATGGTAAATTAATAATGCATTGATTTTTTGCTACTAAGAAAATATATTATTTGTGATGTTTCAACAAATTAAACAATGTACATAAACGAATGTGTACGATAATCAGGCATCACAACATTGATCAATAATTCTTCATGATTAAAACAGAATACTTATTTTGTTCGTTTCAAAATAGCTTGATTTCATGCCCTTCTAAATAAAAAGTAATATAAATGAAAACACTAGATTCCTTTTTTTCTCAATAAAATCAAACACGGTTAATTGAGATTTGAACCTATATAAACTGTACATGTGCACGGCACCTTAATCACACACAAAAACAATAGTTATTCAACTCAAAATTTGTCAATGACTGTTGTAATCATTAATATATCATCTGCAAATGCAATTTTCTTAAAGTGATTTCAGTAACAAAAAGAACAAAACTTGGAAATTCATGAATATACTGAGGATGACGAAGTTGGTAAGCACACTGGCATTTTTAGCAGAAATACTGTTCTTCCAGGGTTAACAGAAATCCACATTCTTTTAATATAGGGCAGGTTCACATTACAATTGGGATCATATAGCACTAGGACAAAAAACAGATACCAAATCACCTGAAAAAGTAATTTGTGTAAAGATGAAGGGTGGTATTCTCGAAAGCGGACTAACTTTAGTCCATGGTTTAATTCACCGACTACCAAGAATGGAAAGCCAAAGTGTCCATATGAATATGTTTTTTAATAATTTAATCTTTCACTAAATTAAAATAAAATGTAATAACATAATTAATAAACAACAATATAACTATGATATAATTATGTTATTATGGTAAGTTAGGGACATATCAAATTATTCAAAAGTATATTCATATGGATACTTTGCATTCCATACTTAGTCGGTGGATTAAACCATGGACTAAAGTTAGTCCGCTTTCGAGAGTACCACCCAGAGCGTATAAAACCAACCTCTAAAAACTTGCCCTGGCATTTGATAGATAAACGGTTATTGGTGTATGAAGAAAATAAAGGATGACATAAAACCCTGCGAATGGGGCTCTATGCGTGCCATGTGTTTTAGAGTACCGAAGCTATGACATCATAAAACTCTATTTTTAAAATTTCTCAATTGATAAGTAATTGAATATGTTCATTGTTCAGTATAGGCTGAGATATGACCATCGGTATAAATAGGT
This sequence comes from Strongylocentrotus droebachiensis, assembly GCA_035222895.1. Lineage (NCBI taxonomy): Eukaryota > Metazoa > Echinodermata > Echinoidea > Camarodonta > Strongylocentrotidae > Strongylocentrotus > Strongylocentrotus droebachiensis. Next base: position 4,880 of record JAVYIG010010819.1, read on the forward strand.
TTCCTATAGGAACTCTGTGTTATTTTGCTATGGTTCATAGCATTACAAACCAGAGCAAAATAACAGTGATTTCCTATTGAAATCTATTTTTTCGGATGGTCATATCTCAGCCAATACTGAACATATTCAATTGTTTTGAACATGTGGACATTATGTTCTTTCAGAAAAATGATGTTTAAATTTTGAAAGTCTAAAAATAGTTTTTTGATGACATCACACTTGACCACTCTATGAAAGTGCATTAAGTAGTCTACTCAACAATACATTTTACTGTTTACTGGGAGTGTACTAAACTCCAATATCTCTTTGTAGAAGGAATATTTGAAGCTCATAGTTTGACTGCAGTATGGCAACATGGAACCCTCTTACATCAAAAGAATCCAATCAGCTCTCAATTAACATAAGAAAAAGAGGATGATGGGGGACCAATGGTCACCGCTTAGGCATTGTTTGCTATATAGAGGGCGCAAGTAGCTGTAAGTAGTGCAGTGGGGCTTTAATTAAAGCCAAGAAGGCCAAAAGGCGAGTTGTTAAATTTGCCGAGGCGAGAAGGTGTCTCAGTGAGTTTTAACAACTAGCAGTCTCGTTCCGAAAACAAAGCGCTTTGGCAAGTTGAACAAGTCGCCATCTTGCCTTGGGGAGTTTTAATAACTCTTTTCGTCCTTAAACATGGCACCTCGGCGAGTTACACAAGTCGCCTTCTTACTGACATTCAAGCTTCACTAAACTCCAGGATATCATGAAAGAATGATTTTCCCCAATTTTGTCTCTGATGGAGTTTCAATTTTTTAACTAACCGATGTGTAAAGGAGGACTATAATACACTAGAAAAGCCACCATGGGCAATCATTGATTAATTTCCACTGGAAATGCTGATTGGACAAGAGACATAACACAATATAGAGAGAGAAAGAGGAGAGCAAAAGAGAGAGAGAGAGAGAGATGATGGGAGAGAGAGAGATGTAGAGAGAATGGGGGAGAGAGAGACAGAGAAAGAGAGAGAGAGAGAGAGAGAAAGAGGAGAGAAAGAGAAAGAGGAGAGCAAGAGAGAGAAAGAGAGATAGAGAATGGGTAAGAGAGAGAGAGGGGTGAAGATTGAAAGAGACACAGACAGACATTGACAGAGAGAGGGGAGAGATTATGGAGAGTGAGAGGGGAAGAGGAGAGAATGACAGTTGAAGGGCTAGTGAAAGAAAGAGGGAAGAGAGGGAGGGAGCGACGAGAAAGAAATAGGCAGAAAGAGAGAGAGAGAGAGAGAGAAAGACAAAGGTAGAGAGAAATATTATAGACTGAATTACATGTAGATGAATGTTACATAATCATGAAAAGCTTAAGCTGAAGAAAGAAAAGAGTAAAATATACATGTATAATGCACCACGTTGCTGCATAAACAAAAAATTTCAAGTTAGGGCATTTATAAATAAAAAAATATATTCTTCTTCTTCTTCAACATAAAACTGATGCAAAGAAAAAATTAATTGCATTAAAATACAAAATCCTGCACCAGAGCAATACAACTTATATAGAATCAGGGCACACTAAAGTCAAACTATTATATTTGCTTATGAAAAAAAAAAAATAGCATTGGATACTTTTGAACCATGATATTAATAAACCGGTAAGTGGTGTTGTAAAAAATAGAAATTAAGATTGCCGCCCCCCCCCCCAACCCAAAAAAGAAGTAATAATAATAATAATAAATAAATAAATAGGTAAAAAAAAATAGAAAAATAAAAAGAATATTAGTTGACTCTTTAGAAAGGCTTTAAAAAACATTTGTCACCATTCTTTTTAGACCCTTTTGGTTTTCGTTATGGACATTCTAGTACATGTATTTGAATGACAATCCAAAGTTGTGGATTGTATTTAAACAAATTGACTTGACTTGATTCAATTGATTTCACTGTGATGTATGTATATCTGTAGACATTCATAAGTAACTGACCGGCGTATCAATAGATTTCATAACTCTTGAAAGTTGATACAGCGTACTGGCCCAAGTGCAAAATTATACCAACACCCACCTGCATCAATGTTTCAATGGTTATTTCATAAAGCTAACTAATATTTCGTATTTAATATTAATTGAATTCTAATGGGGCGTATTCCTTTCTAAGCATGTAGATAACTACTGATCGGCACATAATATTTCAGACAACGATAAATGTGAATCATACAATATTCTGGGAGATGTTTGATTAGAATTGGTGAGGCATAAAAGAAGGGCTATGAAACTGGTGAGGCCTACCCATAGGTGTCGGGACTCCCATCGGCGGCGGGCGGTTCTGAGCCAGCAAGCCGAAAGGCTGGCCGACGTGTCTCTGGCCCATGTTCCCGGCGTGTAGCACACTTTCCTCCGAGGGTAGCGACGCATTGCCATGGAGATGGACGGTCGGGGCGAGGCCGATGCCGTGGTTCAAGGTGGACGCGTCCGAGACGTGACTGCTGGACGCCATCTGGGGGGCATCGTTGAAGATGTTGTTGAAGTTGAAGGGGGGTTGGGTCACGCTGCCAGGGAGCTGGTTGGGCTTGGCGATGTTGAAGCCACCCGGAGGTTGGTGCTCGTGAAACACCGGGTAGTTGGCCGTCATGCTATGGATGCCCGCCGTCCGCGAAGGGGTGAACATGGGATTAAAGGAAGCAGTGATGTCCGCCTCTCGGGTGTGGCTTCCTTTCGTTTGAGGAGGACTGGGAAGGATGGGTCCTGGTAAATGAGATGGGAGGTAGGTGGGCATCTCGTTGTGTCTCAACCGGCGAGATGGAGAGATGTTGGAGATGAGCGACGAAGTGGTGGACGACGATGAAGGAACACTCTCTGATTGGCTCTGGGAGGTCTGTGAGCTGGAGAAGTTGGGAAGGAATGTGGGAGGAGCAGTCTCGTTGCTACTGGACGCGTTCGTTCGTGTCGACCCACCGAACCAGGGGTCTTGCAGCAACGATATCGATGTACTGCGAGTTCCGTCGATCTCGTGAGGGTCCCGGGCGAAAATACTATCTGAAGGATTTGGAGCTCGCTTCTTGGATCGATTGCTCTCCTGTACCCTCCCGCCTCCTCCGCCTTGGGAAGGGTACATGATGAGCTGGACTTCCCCCCTGTCAAAGACACTTTCTGAAGGTTGGTTTGGCGTATGGGAAGTGGACGAATGAAACTGCTGGGACTGCTGGTTGCTGTGGATGGAAGAATGCTGTCTGGACTCCAAATTGGATTGTTGGGTAGCTCTGCGGCCGGGATGCATCGCACCATGCGCTTTCTTGGCTATGTTCAAGTGGTGTCCATCTGCGGCTGCCCTCTTGATCCCCTGTCCTGGATGGCCACTCTGCACCATCGGAGACTGTGTCATTCTCCTCTGCTGCTGTTGCTGCTGCTGTTGTTGTTGCTGTTGCTGTTGCTGCTGCTGCGACGGAGTCTCAACGCTCGGAGGACCTCTACTGCTAGAGTTTGAATGTGGCATTTCATTCATCTGTGACATATGGCTACCTTCCTGGACATTATAGTTCATTGGACTTGCCTGCATTGGACTTGGTTCCATGGACGCTACACTCGACCTGCCACTTGGTACAGAATACGCTTGGTTCTGAGGGGTCTGCCTGTCAGTTGGTGTATGCTGCTGCTGTTGATTAGATGACGAAAAGGGCGGTAGACTTGAGAAATCTAAATCATCGCCTGACCCAAGATTAGATGCATCTACGTAATTGACGTTAACACAGTTGTTACCTACGCGTTGATGTATCTGCTGCATAGGGGGAGAAGCAAGTTCTTGCATCTTTTGGGAATTCCCCCTTGTGTTTTCCCTATCTTCTGTCTGCTGAGGCTCTAGGTTCCACTGCGAAAATGAGAAATTATCTTGGGAAACATTAGAAAAGTCACTTTGCAATAGAGTGTTAGAATGAGATGAATCAACTCTGGATTGCTTGTCTGTAGTTCGTGGCCTACCACTAGGTCGTTGACCTGGTTGATCAGACTGTCTTGAGATCAAAGAATTCACCGAGGAGTTCTCAAAGATATCCATATTGACAGAGGACAATGAGGGTGGGAAGCTTGGGCTGTTTGATGTAGAGTTCAAGAAATCTAGGCCATCGTCTATATCTGATTGCCTCAATATCTGGCTGGATCCCCCAGCCTTTGGACGCTGAGAACCCTTCTTTGTAGTGGAAACATTCCTGTTCTTCTCTGGGACTATAGGATTACCGGCCATGCTCTTGGCTAGAAGGGCCTGTTGTGCTGCTTTGTTGACTGCAGCATTGACAGCTGCTTGCACGTAATTTGAACTCGGAACTTGATACAAAGGAGGTCTGTTGTTTCCTGTACTTGGTCTATTTTGCAGAGTTGTGTCCATGGAATTGGGATTGTTTTGATGGCTCAGATCAACAGGAATCTGATGATGTCTTTGAGTCCTATCCTGAGAGGTTTGCTTGGGCGAGATTAAGGAGGAAGAAGAGGAAGATACTGGTGCAGTGGAATCGAAACTGGAAGGATTCCATAGAGATTGATTATGAGAGTCACCTGAAACTATAGGAGGCCTTGAAGGGTAGGGAGGTGGATTCTGGGAAAGTTCTGCATGACCTGAATTGCCTCTAGCTTTTGGTAGAGAGTTCTTTGAAGAGCTTTGGGAGATGCTCTGGACACTAAAGGCTGTTGGATTGGTATTGCTTGTGTGTTGGCTCATAGTACCTGCTTGTTTCTCCCCTGGTTTTCCATTAGCTTCGGCAAGCCAAGGGAATCTATTGACAAGCGCCGGTTCAAGTTCTCTTCTGCCAACACTGTCTAGATCTTCCTCTGGTGGCTTTGGAGGTTCTATCTGTTTCTTTTCTTTCTTTTTCTTTGATCCCTTGCTACTCTTTGACTTAGCAGATGGCTGTGGGACTGGTATCTCAGGAGGTGCAACCTGCACAGCAGTCTGTTGTAAGTGTTGTTGTTGTTGTTGTTCCTGAATAACGCGGAATGGCAATTGCTGAGGTGCTTCCTGTGCCGGCTCTGGCTGCACCTGGGCAACAGGTTCTTCAATCTGGTCTTTTTCTAAGCCACCTTCTTCTGCAATATCAGCAGTGAGTGTTCTGTGAAGAGTTGCTGATGAAAATTTCTTCACAGGTAACTGAGATTGTTTTTTATTGGCATTTTTCGCATTGGCATTGTTCCTTTGCCTTACTTGAGAAGCTGGGGGAACTGTTTGTACACCAAAGATGTTGTTAGTTGCTTGCATTGCAGGAGGTGTTTCTTGCATGGCAGCAGATGCCAATGCCCTGCTTTTAGGATGAAGGTAGCGACTCTGGTTACTGCTAGAAACAGGTCCAACTGCAGCAACAGGCCTGTTTTGTTGCTGGGCTATATTCTCAAACACTTGTTCATTAGTTGGATTGCTCTCTACATCATTTGTGTCAGGCACTTTAGGTACATTCTGGGCGACAATGTGGGCAGGTGTAGGGGCTTTCCTTTCTTTGTATTTATCAACTACGGCCGTCACTCGATTCATCAATGAATAGCTTGGCGGTGCATTACTTGGCTTTGATGAACTATTAGAAGAAGGTTCCTTGGTTTTTTCTAAAGGAGGTTCATGGAAAACTGAATTCTGCTCCATCACTGGGACGGAAGAACTGCTGGTTGTTTGAATGGAATACGGAGGAAGTCCTAGGAAGTTATCCCTGATATTGGGAGTGGCTCTGGCCTTGTTTGAATCAATGATGCTTGAAATACTTTGGAATGGGTCCCCGTTTGATGCTGTCTGGGAGACTTGTCTGGTTTCGCCAAATGGAGGCAAACCAAACAATGATTCCAAAGAGGGCTGGGATTTGGGAAGGGAGCTAAGAACAGGTGAAACCTCTGTATTAGCCTGTGACGATGAAGAGACCTTCGGCCCAGAGAGTCCTTGAAGAAGGTCTGCTAATTGCTGCTGCTGACGCAGGTTGGCGCTTCCCAAGTCCTGTTGGCTTGCTGCATCTGGCAGGTTATCTGCTGTAGATGCATTCAACCAAGGCTGCGACAGGAGGTTCAGTGGCGGTGAAGACTTACTTGAATTACCCGTATGTGTACCCAGCAATGATGTGCTAGGGTGTGAGATATTTACTAATGGGCTTGTACTTACAGCCATGCTTGCTGAAGTAGCTAGCGTTGTGCTTGTTGTACTTATTAGGGTTGATGTGCTAACTGGGGACTGGGATTTTGCTGGCTGCATTCCCCGTGCCAACTCTGAAGCTTTAGAGTGATGTGAGATCCAGCTATGCTGGAAAGGTCCCCCTGATGTTCCTGTGAATGCACTTGTAGGAGAATCTTCTTTTTGGCTGCTCGGTGGAAGTGACGAAATGGAAGCCTCTCTCTCTGCATTGGTAGTTTGCTCTAGAAGGCTACTAATGGATGGGAAGCTGGTCGGCGACATGAAATTGTGGAAGCCATCAGAAGTAGGTGTCGTCCCTACTTTGGATGAATCTGGTGTCTTTTGCTCGGGCGGAATCAACCTGTCTGCGCTCTGAGAGAATGCGAGCGACAATGAATTACTTGGCTGGTTCTGAGTACAAGTGCTTGATGTTACAATGGATAATGTGGTTGGGATATCCTCACTGGCTGTTGAGGGACATGGTGGGCCTTCAGCAGAGTTGTTTCCAGAAACCATGTCTTCCTCATCATCGATGTACGTCGGAAGGCCACTCACGCTCATTGAATTGCTTAGAATGTCGGCTCCAAAATTCAGAGGGTTGAATGAATTGAAGATTGTTTGCCCGTTTGTTTCTGATGAAGAAATAGATACAGAAGATGCTTGCGTAGCGTCCATCTGACTACCTACTAAATTGTCTCTAGAACCCGAGTTCAATAAGGCTTCTGCCGAATAACTGGACATTTGAACACTTCCATTTGATGACACCGGGATATCACTCTGCAACGACGTGCTTGCTGGAATTTTTATCACACTCTCTGCACTGCTACTGTTGTCCATGCCTCCTGTACCCAAAGTTTCTTGCATGAGACTCTCCAACAATGCTTTGGTGGCTATCTCTTGAGCATCACCGACATCAGCATTGTTTTCGGAACTGGCAACCGTGGGCAAAGGATAACTAATCTTCTTACTTTTCTCTTTGTCCTTGTCTTTCTTCTTTTTCTCTTTCTCTTTTGACTTGGATTTTTTCTTCTTTTTCTTCTTGTGTTTTTTGCTGGATGATGTATGATCCATTTCGTCAGGGAGATCATAGATCTCAATTCCCGGCTGAGTTGGCTGGTGGCTGTACATTCCATTAGTGTTTTTGATCACCGATTGATTGGCTGCATGCAGGTGGGAATCATTCAGATCTCCAAGCTGCATGGGCGATGTGTCGGAGAGGTTGGAGAATATGCTCTCTGTTGCTTTGGCCAGGATGTCGTTTGCAGCAAAGCCACCGTGACCTTGCAATCTTCCTTGGTCATTCTGAGTTGCTGAGGTTTCAATGGCAAGAGAGGTCATCAGGTCGTTACCCTGAAACGAAGTTGAAACCATCTGGGAGGAGGAGGAAGATGCAGGGATGGAGGTACCACCTAATACATGTGCCTGACTAGTGCTACCAGGAACAGAATGGGACATGGTAATACCACTGGAGGCAACAGCAGATACCGATGCGGCGATATGGTGGCCAGCACTTTGCATGGTGGCAGCAGACTGAACCGGTTGAGTGGTGAGGCTCTGGGACACGTGCATTTTCACAGCTTGCTGCTGCTGGGGTTGTTGATGAGGATGTTGCTGAGGTTGCTGCTGCTGCTGCGTCTGACCTTGAATCATGGCACCAGGCTGTTGGACACCCTGCTGGACATTACCCTGGTTTTGCTGCAAGATCACAGGGATGAGCTGTCCATTCTGCTGGATGTACACAATGTTCTGTGTTACCGGAGGCTTAGGTACCACCTGCATAGGCATTTGCATGTTCACACCACTTGAAAGGACAGTATTTGATGGCTGTTGCAGGATGAGCTGGCCCTGACTGTTCATCATGACCGCACTTTGTTGATTGGCAGTAGAGTTCATGGGTAGTCTCACTGTGACAGTGTTAGGAGCTATGGGTTGCGAAGCTGCTATGGGGGAGTTTGGCTTGCGAGAGTCTGGCTGGAGGGGGCATAGATTCTTCACCTTGAGCTGAGCAGGCTGTTTCTTCTTGACAGGAGTCTTTGGTTGGATCGCGTTGCCTCGAGTCCCAACCACGTTGACACCCTGCTGCGAAGTAAGAATGACCTGCTGTGGTTGATTGACCTGTTGTGCAATGCGGACCGGGATGAACTGTCCAGGCTGACCTGGTAACTGAATCAGGACAGTCTGGCCCTGTGACTGGACCTGCTGCTGTTGCTGGACGAGCCTCACGCCACCGCCCATCCCAGACTGCAGGAGAACTTGGTTCTGGGACGCCGGCGTGGTGATCGGGGTGCTTATTACCTGTGTGACAGCTGTTGTATTCTTTGATTCTGCAGTAGTGGTGCTCACTTGCCCCATGGTGCTTTGATTCGAAGCCTCGTGTGTGCAGGTAATCGCTGAGATGGCTTGTCCTTCTTGGCTCGGGGCAGACATCGAGACACAGACAGACACAGCTTGACCCAACGGCTTTGGTGGAAGTGGAGACTGTCCCTCTGCTTCTGGTCTTTCGTTACCAACAACACTGATTTGATTGTTTGTTAAGGTCAGCGTTGGCTGGGAATCGGTCCCTGTTCTGCTCGTTGTAACAAGTAACATTCCTCCTGAGTTACCGCCAGCCTGCAACACGCTGCCATCGAGCCTGTTCCCACTGGCCATGGGTATCGTCATCTGATTAGTGGGCATGGTGACTAAGTTAGGAGACCCCATGACTGCAGCGGTAGGGGATTGAATGATGATGTTCTGACTGCCTCCCAAGAGTTGCTCAGAAGGGTTTTCCCCTAATTTGGAGTTCCTCTTTGCTTTGGACTGCATGACAGCCTTCATGTGAGTTCGAATGTCAGTGTTGATGTTCATGCTCTTGAAGAACTCCGTCCAGTCTTCTTTCTCCTTCTTCAGCTTGGCGTTCTCCTCCATAAGTCGCTTGATTTCATCAACTGTAAAGAAAAGAAAAGAGAGGAAATTAGGTTTCATCGTTGGAATGATTTCCAAAATTTCATTTTACTACTCCATACATGTATATCAATAACAATAATATGTAAGATTTGTAAGGACACAAATTCACTTGAAATCAAATGGTCCATGCACACTAGTGCAAAAGATGAAAACACTTAAAAAGCATCGGTATTATACACAAAGAACAGCAGGAGTTTGATAGAATACAAAAAGACTATCACAAATTCTCTTGTATTTAAAAAAATAATTAGTACGGGAATTGTATTAGGTGATCGAGAGGAATATAGAGGGGTGAGGTGTGACGTCATCAACAAAATATTTTTGCAATTTCTCAATTTTGTCTTCATTTTCCAAAAGAGCATCAAAATTAATGTCCAAACATCGAAAACCAATTGAATATGTTAAGTATGGGTTGAGATTTGATCATCTGAATAAATAGATATCCCCATAGGAACTCAGTGTTATATTGCTCTGGTTCATAACATTACGAGCCATAGCAATATAACACTGAGTTCCTATAGGAGATCTATTTATTCAGATGTTCATATCTCATCCAATACTTAACATATTTAAATGGTTTTTGACATGTGGACATCATTTGTTATGCTCTTTCAGAAAATGAAGAAAAAAATTGAGAAATTCAAAAATTAGATTTTTATGATGTCACAGCTACGGTACTCTATAGTATTAACTCTTATCGTGCCACAGGGCTAATTTACCTATTGTGCAAGGTTGTTTTGGAGATAATCTGATTAACGCGATGGTTCTATGAATGGCGAGTGCAAAACACACAGCACAGCCCAATGAGCATGAACAATAACTGCTACTACGAAAGTGTGCACGCACGCACATGGCACTCAATAGGTAGCGTGCATGCAGCCTCATGGCAGGCTATGAGTTAAAGAGCTACTCTCACATAGATCTCACACACAATTCATAAACTTTGAAGTGGGGTGAAATAACAATATTCCCTGTAAATGTTTTAGGAATATACAGTCTGCTGACATACAACTTCATATTCAAAAAGGGAGAGTTGCCAGGCATTACACCACATTGACACTACCCTTTTGCCAAAGTGAATATCCATGATGCATTGATCCCCAGGTTCTAATATCCATAACTTTTCTATTGTTTTTCTTGTCATGAATCTTGGCCCTGCTTCATAAAACTTGTTATCAATAACAAATGCAAAATTTCTATGACAAATTAGCTCTCAGCCAATCAAATGCTATAATTCAGTAGCTTATGACAACTATTATAACTTGTTATTGATAACAAGTTTTGTGAAACGGCCCCCTGCTTACGGGCGATTCCATGCAATGCGTGCCATACGACACCGATATGCTTTTATCCATGATATATTTCATTCATGAGGCCTCCCCAAAAGATGCTTTTTTGTTTTTTTTAACTCCCTTTTTGGGCTTATACTTTTCGGTTTAAAAAAACTTTTTTGAGAAGCTGACTGTAGATTTCCAGATTTTTGGGTCGGCTGCAAAGGGCAATACATCATCTTTTTTTTTTAGGCCTGCTCGTAAAATCTTTGATTTAACCATAGCCTGAGTACGTGATACCGGAAATCAAGAATATATATTCAATGGTCATATCAAGAGAAGAAATATGTTTGGGAAAAGACTTGCAGTCAACAACTAAATTCTTCATACCCCTTGTAAATTTGATTTGATTTTTTGATTTGATTTTTTTTTTTTTTTTTTTTTTTTTGGGGGGGGGGGTCTTTTTAGTAACCCACGAATGGTTTAAATAAGGCTTTTGTTGAATACATTTAGATGTAAGCTGTAATATGTCAAAATCTTGATAAACATAAATCTGGACAAATCAATTATTTTTTAACAAGGGTATGAATAATTTATTTTTTAACTGTATAAGACACATTACACAGAATCGCCCTTCTCCAATTATTCTGGGTTTTTTCAAACTTTTTTCTTCAGCATATAATACTATGAAGAGAAATGGGTCGTGGTTCTATAAAATAGGTCGCTACATCAAGGGAATGTTTTACAAAGACTAAGATTGACTTTAAGTTGGACTTAAATATGGCAGGCCGCTCATGCCACTGTGGCACTGTTTGCTCTCACCATTATGATCTTTAGATAATATTTTTTCCTTCAATAATGAAATATCAAAAAATGTAAATTCTGTAGGTTTGTGACCATGATTTGTGCTTCCCTTGAGAGACCAATGCCAGTAAATGGTGAGAGCAAACAGTAGCATGAACGGCCTGCCATAGTTAAATCCAACTTAAAGTCGATCTTAGTCTTTGTAAAACACCCCCAAGGTGGTGGTTCTATAAAAGAGGTCGCTACATCTGGGGGTATTTCACAAAGCCTTTTTTCAATGACAAATGACAAACATCAGTGACAAATCTGCTGATAACCAATCAGAGGCAAGAATTTCAGTAGCTTATAACAAAACTGTCATGTGTTACTGATGACAAGTTTTGTGAAATGGGCCCAGGTTTGACTTTATTTACCTTCAGATTCTGGTGCATTCTGGATCATGAGCTGGTTGCATTTCTTCTGAAGCTCAACGACAAGTTGGTACGTGTCCTCCAGGATCTGGACCTTACTCTGAAATTAGGGAAATGAACAATGAAAAGAAACAGAAAATCAATTTTTAGAAAGAAAGTTTTAAAGGCCCTCTGTACTAGTTTGGCTAGGAGGGATTAGATCACCCAGGGTGGTCACTGACAGGTGGCTATCTCATCAACTCAGCTCTCAATTAACATAAGAGAAAGAGGATCAAGGGGGACCAATGGTCACCGATTAGGTATTGTTTTCTATATAGAAGGAGCAAGTAGCTACAAGTAGTACAGTGGGGCTTTAAGTGGATATGTCACTGGACTGTGGACCACATGGTTTGCGGTCTGAATCCTGCCATGACACCAAAGTCCTTTGGAAAGACATTATTCTGCAGTTGATACTCTCCACCCAGGTGAAGTAATTGGGTACCCGGTAGAAAGAAATTCCTTGAATGCTTTAGCGCCTTGTTATGGCAGCTCAGCTACAGCTACTATAATATGATGCTTTGTATAAGAGGTAATATAAAGTTTTGGTTTGGTGTCATGAATTTGGTTCAAATGAACATATTGGAAGCATATGCGATCCTACAATATTCAGTGATCGTTGTCGCTGTTGAAATCGAGTCTAAAGTTATGAAATTGTAAATAATAAACTCTTTATGTTGTATGGCTCCCTCTCAAGGTCAAGATATTAATTAAGCTATAAAACAATGTTTCTTGACTAGAATCTAGTTATATATCACAACTACATATTCTGAGATTTTCATGGTCGCAGCTACCATTGTATGGCCGTAGGCGCTATTTGAAATTTATTAAAATTTACCGGGAACACCAGTAAATTTTTATATTCAATTTTTATCCAAAGCAGAAGTGTTTTAGGGGCTAAATTTTCTTGCGTTTATAATACAACCACAGGCATCCAAATATATAAAAATTGTAAAGAATCACTATCCACCCAATTTTCAAAATCCCCAAAACTTTGTATTACCTTTAAGCGCAGTAGAGTACATGTATGTTTAATAAATGTAAATGGACCTATTATTATCATTATTATTAATCATGGGCAGTTCCTCATCAGAAAAGAAGGGACATTTGGATAATACATACATGTACAGTAGATTAAATCTACAATGTAGGTACTGTACTATGGCCAATTGATTCCTCATTTCTTGGGCCCATTTGCCTTCTTTTGATACCACTCATCTTCTGTTTTTTTAACTTATCTCAATTCTTATCTCTTTTTTTTTCTGGACAAATGATATTGTTCATGATTATTACAAAGCTATAATGGTTCTTCGTGGGTTTCAAATTTGGAGTACATTCCCTTAAAATAATGTTTCGGAAGTGACCCTACAGTATTGAATGTGTGGCAACTAGCTTTAATAGAAAACTATCAAATATCAAAATGACAAGGAACCCTTATCCCTACTTCGAGTGTATCAATTTTACTTGGTCTAATCTTTTAGGTCACCATGATGGAGACCATCGATATTATCAACACTTGTTGGTTGGCTGCACCACACGCCCGTTTTTGTTCTTCTTTTGTTTTGCTTTTTGTTTTATATATTATGTAACAAACGTACTATGTTAAGAGAATATAAATTACAAGCATAATGCTTCCAAGGTTTCCTCCTCATTACTGCAGATTATTGTTAGCATCATTTGTATCTAATTACTTGCCATCAAATTGTTTTACTTTACTGTTGTATCTATCGATTATACATGTATGTACATGTTTTATTACCTTGTATATGCCTTACTTTGTAAATTCTTTTCATATGCATTTAATGTGGAAATAAAACCTAAATAAAAAAATAAAAATTCTAAACATTTAAGATATCTTTGGGAGTAAAACACAAAGTAATTCAAAAGTGCCATAAAATCTTAAAAGCTGAAAGTAAAATATTATATCCGACAACTACTGTATGACCAGGTTTGATAGTGACACATCACAAATAACAAATAATGTCTAAGAGTAACTCACTCTTTTAGCATCTCGATCCGGTAATATATCGATGAGTTTATTGATGCCTTCGTTGAGTTTGGATTTCCGTCTCTTCTCAATTTCAGCATGGTGGGATTTGCGCTTGGCTTTCTCCATGTCTTCCCTGTTAAGAAAGGAATTCAAAATTTAGGATGAAAATAATTGGCAAGACATCTCTCAAACATTTCCAGAAAGAGATCAGTTGAAATTACGTTTAAGATTCAGAGTTCATTTTTATTGTACTAATTTAATGTTTATACATGTACATATACATGTACATACATGGATATGTAGGTCTCCAAATCGTGTACATGTAAGTATTAGACAACTTATAAACAACATATACCGTAAACAACGAGTACATATATATTCAATCTATTCTACTCTACTCTGTATCATAAGACAACTCTGTACTTAAATGAATGGTCCTTTGAAAAGAGGTCAAACAATAGAGATACAGTTAACAATTAGTATTCCAATCCTTACCAATTTTTGTAATTTTTGATTTTGGTTTCTTGATAATGTGTCATATCACATCAAAGCTTACAACTTAAAGAATTCAACAAAGGCACTGATTTGACCTGTCCACCTTTCATTCTTAAGTTTCAAATCACAAATAAAACATCAAATTCCCAAGGGGTATGAATAATTTAGTTGTTAACTGTATCTTGACTAGTGCCCCAAGGGAGAAGGTGCTTTGTAAAAAAATATAATTAATAACATTTGTATAAATGTAAGAATGAGAAGAGTTGTCTGTGACTGTGCCACAATCCAGTGAACAAATTGCTAATACGAGATTCGTCCAGATGAAGTGATTTAATATTCCAAACATAAATAGCTTTCTTATTATTATAGCCATTTAAAGCTTATCTGTCCTTGTTTATAGGAGGGATTATACTTCCCTGCAAGGTCACTGGACAGGCGGTTATCTCATCAACTCAGCTCTCAATTAACATAAGATAAAGATGACCATGGAGGACCAATGGTCACCGATTAGGCATCGTTTTCTATATAGAGGGAGCAAGTAGCTACAAGAAGTACAGTGGGCCTTTAAATTTAAGATTTAAAATGTCTTTTTCTTACCCTTCCATATCAGTTGAGGTATCAAAGTTGGCCTCTAACATGCCGGCAGCATTGACCGTCAACAGCGCTGTCTGCAGCGTATCTGAAAGGATCAAAATCAACAGTTACATGTAGGTAAGTTTTGCTTGAGATGCATGGAACAAAATTTAAATAAGAAATTCTATTCAGTACATATTAGATACCGGTACAACAATACATGTCCTTCGTTTGTTTGTAGGTCGTGGGTTCGAACCCCGGCCTCGTCATACCAAAAGACGTTAAAAGATGGGAGTTGCTGCTACCTCGTTTGGCGTTCAACGCTAAGGGATATAGCAACGTCGATCTGGCGCTGCACAGTGGCTGCCGGGCTCACGATCAATTGGGCAAAAAGAATTTCCATTTTTGGTTTAATTTAATAACATTTGGAGTGGACTTTAACATATTATTATTATTATATTTTTATTTATTATGTTCGTCAACTGCTGTACGGCGCAACTAAACATGTGTCCCAATATGGATTCTTCATCCTAATGTCAACGAGAGGCAAATAAGTTTTAACTTTAAATGCCTATTTCCAAGGTATATTTCCAAAGTATGTATTCTTGATACCAGTGTCAAGGATTAAGGATTTGACCCTTGTACAATGAAATTCTTTTGTAAGTCCCCCAGGTTTGGTAGTCTGATACCCTTTTCTAACTGCACTGATTTTCATCGGATGCATCCGGACGCATCCGATGAAACGGCCAGTTAGAAAGCAACAGAGGAGAAAAAGGCGATTAAATAGCCGATGAAAAGAAGAGAAATAGGCGATTAAATTCTCCTGCTCAAGAGCAGGAGAAATTCTCATTCTATCGGTGTGACACCGATGAAACTGCCAGTTAGAAAGCGTTCGGGAGAAAAAGGCGATTAAAACAGCGATTAAAGTGGTCAAAGGTCGCAGTATACGCGCGCTTTATCGTAAACAGCTGTGTTTGTTGACTTATGGTTGAACATGCTGCATGCTAGCTAGATGGAGCGCGGGCTTAATAATTAAGCAATAATTCAATACTTCGGGCAAGGTCTCGCCACAGCGAGTGAATTTCACCGACAGTTAGAAAGCGACAGGGGGAAAACTGCGGTTTCACCTTTGTTTACATAAGGAAAATTCAATCGGTATTTTCATCGGTGTGACTCCGATAGAAGCCAGTTAGAAAGCAGTATGATTGAAACATGTTTTATAAAATAATGAAAACAATACACTGTACAGTTTGAACCACATTAAATGGGCATCTGCAAAACTTAGACCAATATTTTTGTATGGCAATTAAATGAAAATAATTTTGATTACTTAAATTGGCAAACTACAAAGAAAAAAAAAACATTATCTATTCATTAAACTATTTCCTAGCTCTAAAATCTGCAGTAAATTCGAAAATAATTTTCTCTTTACATGGCTATTAAATAACATTTGTTGGCAAAGTGGAGCTGGTCCACAACTTTAACCAATAAAAAGTAACGAGAGGCCATTTGCAAATTCAAAAAAAGACGACTGTTTCATGAACATGAACATGTAATACAAGTCATTATGGAAATGCACATGTATACATTTACATGTACTGGACTACCGGTACATGTATACGGTACATGTACATGTAGGATCACTATCAGTACAGTGTACAATTACAGCCAGTGTAGCTTGAGCTCAAACATACTTTACATTGCATAACATTGCTCTTGCAATGGTGACTGAACACTCACTTTTTGAACTCCAGTGACATTTGCTCAGGTCTTCTGTCATAAAATATAACAGTTTTGGGTTGCAAATTACTCATAATCCTGAGCTGCAGAGTGCAGACAAGCATTTTTCTTATGTAAAATAATGTAGATTTTTGGAAAGAAATGATTCACGGGCTCAAATGGATTTGAACTTTTCAATATGACAGACTTTTTGCAAGGATGCTGTCACCTCCAAATGGCTGAGCATCAACTTTCCTGTTTTTAAAACTAAAAGGTAGGAGAATGAGGCAGAGAAGGAGAAGGAAAAGAAGAAAGAGGAGGAGGAGGGGAAGGAGGAGGACGAGGAGGAGGAGAAGAAGAAGAAGAAAATGAAGAAGAAGAAAATGAAGAAGAAGAAAAAGAAGAAGAAAAGGAAGAAAAAGAAGGAGGCAGAGGAGGAGGAGGAGGAGGAGGAGGAGGAGAAGAAGAAGAAGAAGAAAATGAAGAAAATGAAGAAGAAAAAAAAAGAAGAAGAAGATCCATGGTAGATCAGTTTGTTGTGTCTAGATAGGTTGATTATCTGAGCGGATCAGTTTTCAGAGTTTCAAACAGTAAATCAATTTAAATTCATGTACTGTACAGATTTAATATAACACATCATACATGGTGTGCATAGCTCTGATCAAGGGTACCCAAGTGTTACATTGCAGGTAAAATTTGAAACTCATTGCAATACCTTGGTAATATCATAACTATAGACCTTGAACATCGCAAAACACACACCAAAAGTATTGGAGCATACAGAATTTTCTACATGCTATCAATCAGCCACCGAAGTTCACATTGTCACAAATTCATTGTACATAACTCGGTGTCCACTTCATGCAGTTATTTCTGTGTAGATCTCCCTTTTTTTAAACAAACTGATTTGTATTTTAAGGTGTATCATAAAGTAAGTAAAATACAACTGATAAATCAAGATGTTGAGGAAAAGCTCTCAAAATAGTGCAAAAACCAAAGTGGACACCGAGTTATGTACAACGCATATGAGTTTTGTAACACACAAACTTTCTCCTCACATTCTTATCTGTGCATATATATCCTCTTGCTAATGTTTTATGTTATAGAGAGCTATGCAACACATATGCACATATTTTCCTTTTTTCACTTAACCGCCCAACTTCTATTTATTTGCATTAAATGCTACTCATCACAAACTATACCTGTACATAACTCGGTGTCCACCTTATGCCTGGTATCACTAAAAAATGAATCATAATTTGTAAGCTATTGGATTTTTTGTTTGTAAATGGAATTATTATAACAAATTTAAAGTAACTAAAACAAGTTGCCACCATTAAGTTACATATAGTGCAAATATAATAAGTTATATTGTTAAAACAGAAATATGGACACCAAGTTATGTACAATGCTGCACATCTTTCCCAATCTCAACCACTAAAGTAAACTATTGGATATTTTGTTTGTAAATGGAATTATTATAACAAATTTTAAGTAAATTATTAAAAAAAAACACCATTAAGTTACATATATAGTGCAAATATCATAAGTTATATTGCTAAAACAGAAATACGGACACCAAGTTATGTACAAACACGGACACCAAGTTATGTACAATGCATCACGTTTTTCCCAATCTCAACCACTGTAACTTCATCCTCATGTCCAAATCTCAGAATCCATTGCAAACCTTACACAGATAACACTGACAAGTTTCCATCGCCAAAAGTTGATCGAATTCAATGATACTGCTTTCGAGCTTGTGACGGTGATTGTACATAACACAGAACAAAATGGCCGATCGTGAAGGAACTTTGCCCGCATTGCGGCGCGTTTGGACGAATTACCGGCGAAGTATATATTTTTTATTTCGCCCACGAAGGCACTTTTCATTTCAAGTACAAAAACATTTTTTTCTTTTTTAATCAAACTGTGAGCTTCATGTGCATGTACATAACAGGACAGGACACCAAAATTTGCTAGGTTACATTATTGTTTTCAAAATGATATTTTAATCATGGGAGTACAAAGTTTTGATTCTGTTATATTGTAGTGTAATTATTTCATCAATATATTACATTTTTATCATTATGAGGCTTATTCTTTCATTTTATTTTTTTCCACAAAATTTTGGTCAACAGGCGGACACCAAGGTTATGTACGATTCATTAATGTTCAAACGGCAATTAAAAATATTCAACACCGAGGATCAGTGAATGAAACACACTGGAAATCAACTAGAGATGGCATTCTTTCATTTCATTTAAAAATCATGACAAAAATATATGATACAATACTGTTAATTTGGGATGAAAAATACACATGCTTCCCGTGTAACGTTTTAATGCCCAAATATGGGCATTTTTCATGACATTATGCGTGCTAGTGCAAAACAAAACCATGACAAGCCATAATTAATGGTTTGGTAAGATTCCTCACACTATTAGCATCACATTAATAATGTTTGTAAACATTGTAGGGAAACCGATTTCATATTATCTCCAAATGAAGTTGAAGTCAGTAAAGGGTACCCTTGATCTGAGCCATGCACTGTATGTAATATCTCTTGAATTTTTAGAAAGAAAGGCTGACATTACCGTTATATGGCAATACATGTACATGTATGTACTCTTGGTAGCAAGTGTGGCTACCTGTATTTTTACTGTAACATCAAGGCTCAAGCGATGGTAAACATGACATAGTTATGGTCTACATGTACAGTTACACACATTCTCCCTATCCATATTCTTAATGCAGAACAAAGTGGAATCTAGGATGAGTTTCGTACAGAACGCATGACAAACGTTTTAAACAATCTAGTGTACAGGACAGTTCTGTAAATTTCTTGTCATTTCACTGAAAGTAAATTTCATGCTAAGTCATAAACTGAAGTTTTATCTGAGCAAATCCTTTTTTAAATATTATTCAGAAACATAAGAATGAATGCAAAAATTACCCCTGCCAGTGCCAATCTTTTCATTTTCATGTTCAATACTAACGGCTAACGCCACATGTTCATCTTTCATTCAATCACTGACAGACACCGACATGACTGAAACAGAAGACACATCATACAGTGTAATAATTATCTAGTTACCTGTAGTTAAACAAGTAGGAGCGCTGGTCCGAGAATGAGGATTGTCCTCATAAACGCTGACAAAATGCGTCCTCAAAAATAAGGATCGTCTGAATTTTCGCAGATGTTTTTTTTATCAGGGCTCTGCGAGTTTCGGGTTACAGAACCGCCCACTGGTGATGTGAAAAATGGATTCCGCGTATAATGGTTTGTCCATCTTCCCGAGGATTTATTGCTCATAATGTGAAAGTCTCTGCACAAAGTCAATGTAAAATGCATCAAGAAAATCATTGCAGAATCCGTTTTTCGCATGGCCCACGCGCCAATCAAAAATATGTAACGTCTGCGCAAATGCGGACCATCCTTATTTTTGAGGCACATCAGTCCACTGTTACGAAGATGATCCTTATTCTCGGACCAGCGCCCCTACTGTAGGCCTAAACATTTTGCATTCCTCCCTCCCCCAAACTTCAGAAGACCTTCGGCTTCCCGACCAAGTTCAACTTCAGGCAGTCAGCTAGCTCAGCCTCAGCCTCAGGTCAACAAACTATTCTTTTCTAACTGACTTGTGTCCTTCAGTTCTACTTCTAGATCTAGATATTATCTAGACAAGATTCTCTGTATAATTTAGCAATCAATAATTACTGTGGGTGGAAAAGCAACACTTTAACCAATTTCACTCCCATTCACATTCACAATGCATGGTGAATGTCATTGTCGGTGACAGTGACACTCAACTCGAGCGAATTGCATTGGTTTACTACACGAGAGTCCATTCATTCACGCACACAAAACAATTTTACAACAAAACTTACTGTCGGCATCTCCGTTTACGAGATTCTCCGCCATCGTTGTATTCTCTTAGAAAACTATTGGCTTGACTCGGGAAGATATTGATACGTTACATTGAATATCAATCACAAATGCATTAGAAATGGTCATGCTTTCGGCTCCAAAACTTCGTTACACGGCAGTGAAAATTCAGTTGTTTCTTGTGGCGTACGTTTTTTCGCCATCTTGAAAATTGCTTGAAATGTCCCTATTCGAACAATAGATGGCGCTCAACCCTTTTCGGAAGGGCAGTTTATGGTAGCGTACGAAGGTGCGAAGTAACACTTCGCTAGCGGCCTCATGAATAAACATGACTAATGACGTCACGAACTCGCAAAGAACTCGCCACGCCTACTCTACATCTAGTATCGGCCGTATCTACACAAAGTCTACCTATACCTACCTACCTACCTACCTACCTACCTACCTTACCACCTACCTACCTACCAACCAACCATGTTTCATTTTGAAGAACTTCAGTCACTGTTCTCGCTCATATATAATTAACTCCATAGCTAGCTTAAATTTCATTTAAACTTGCCTAGCACCCCCTCCATTAATAGTTGAGAAATAGAAATATTAACTCTATCTATCTCCATCATTTAAACTTGCACTAACTTCATCCAGCCTAGCACCCCCTCTTCACAGCCTAGCACCCCCTCCATTGAGCCTAAGGAATATTAACTCCATCTATCTCCATCACTAAAACTTGCACTAACTTCATCCAGCCTAGCACCCCCTCTTTACAGCCTAGCACCCCCTCCATTGAGCCTAAGAAATATTAACTCCATCCATCTCCATCATTTAAACTTGCACTAACTTCATCCAGCCTAGCACCCCCTCTTTACAGCCTAGCACCCCCTCCATTGAGCCTAAGAAATATTAACTCCATCCATCTCCATCATTTAAACTTGCACTTACTTCATCCAGCCTAGCACCCCCTCCATTGAGCCTAGGAAATATTAACTCCATCTATCTCCATCATTTAAACTTGCACTAACTTCATCCAGCCTAGCACCCCCTCTTCACAGCCTAGCACCCCCTCCACTGAGCCTAAGAAATATTAACTCCATCTATATCTCCATCATGAAAACTTGCACTAACTTCACTCAGCCTAGCACCCCCTCTTTACAGCCTAGCACCCCCTCCATTGAGCCTAAGAAATATTAACTCCATCTATCTCCATCATTTAAACTTGCACTAACTTCATCCAGCCTAGCACCCCCTCTTCACAGCCTAGCACCCCCTCCATTGAGCCTTAGAAATATTAACTCCATCCATCTCCATCATTTAAACTTGCACTAACTTCATCCAGCCTAGCACCCCCTCTTCACAGCCTAGCACCCCTCCATTGAGCCTAAGAAATATTAACTCCATCTATATCTCCATCATGAAAACTTCCACTAACTTCATCCAGCCTAGCACCCCCTCTTTACAGCCTAGCACCCCCTCCATTGAGCCTAAGAAATATTAACTCCATCTATCTCCATCATTTAACTTGCAATAACTTCATCCAGCCTAGCACCCCCTCTTCACAGCCTAGCACCCCCTCCATTGAGCCTTAGAAATATTAACTCCATCTATCTCCATCATTTAAACTTGCACTAACTTCATCCAGCCTAGCAACCCTCTTCACAGCCTAGCACCCCCTCCATTGAGCCTTAGAAATATTAACTCCATCTATCTCCATCATTTAAACTTGCACTAACTTCATCCAGCCTAGCACCCCTCTTTACAGCCTAGCACCCCCTCCATAATTGAGCATAAAAAGAACTAACTCCATCTATCTCCATCATTTAAACTTGCACTAACTTCATCCAGCCTAGCACCCCCTCTTTACAGCCTAGCACCCCCTCCATAATTGAGCATAAAAAGAACTAACTCCATCTATCTCCATCATTTAAACTTGCACTAACTTCATCCAGCCTAGCACCCCCTCTTTACAGCCTAGCACCCCCTCCATAATTGAGCATAAAAAGAACTAACTCCATCTATCTCCATCATTTAAACTTGCACTAACTTCATCCAGCCTAGCACCCCCTCTTTACAGCCTAGCACCCCCTCCATTGAGCCTAAGAAATATTAACTCCATCTATCTCCATCATTTAACTTGCAATAACTTCATCCAGCCTAGCACCCCCTCTTCACAGCCTAGCACCCCCTCCATTGAGCCTTAGAAATATTAACTCCATCTATCTCCATCATTTAAACTTGCACTAACTTCATCCAGCCTAGCAACCCTCTTCACAGCCTAGCACCCCCTCCATTGAGCCTTAGAAATATTAACTCCATCTATCTCCATCATTTAAACTTGCACTAACTTCATCCAGCCTAGCACCCCCTCTTTACAGCCTAGCACCCCCTCCATAATTGAGCATAAAAAGAACTAACTCCATCTATCTCCATCATTTAAACTTGCACTAACTTCATCCAGCCTAGCACCCCCTCTTTACAGCCTAGCACCCCCTCCATTGAGCCTAAGAAATATTAACTCCATCTATCTCCATCATTTAACTTGCAATAACTTCATCCAGCCTAGCACCCCCTCTTCACAGCCTAGCACCCCCTCCATTGAGCCTTAGAAATATTAACTCCATCTATCTCCATCATTTAAACTTGCACTAACTTCATCCAGCCTAGCACCCCCTCTTTACAGCCTAGCACCCCCTCCATAATTGAGCATAAAAAGAACTAACTCCATCTATCTCCATCATTTAACTTGCAATAACTTCATCCAGCCTAGCACCCCCTCTTCACAGCCTAGCACCCCCTCCATTGAGCCTTAGAAATATTAACTCCATCTATCTCCATCATTTAAACTTGCACTAACTTCATCCAGCCTAGCAACCCTCTTCACAGCCTAGCACCCCCTCCATTGAGCCTTAGAAATATTAACTCCATCTATCTCCATCATTTAAACTTGCACTAACTTCATCCAGCCTAGCACTCCTCTTTACAGCCTAGCACCCCCTCCATAATTGAGCATAAAAAGAACTAACTCCATCTATCTCCATCATTTAAACTTGCACTAACTTCATCCAGCCTAGCACCCCCTCTTTACAGCCTAGCACCCCCTCCATAATTGAGCATAAAAAGAACTAACTTCATCTATCTCCATCATTTAAACTTGCACTAACTTCATCCAGCCTAGCACCCCCTCTTTACAGCCTAGCACCCCCTCCATAATTGAGCATAAAAAGAACTAACTCCATCTATCTCCATCATTTAAACTTGCACTAACTTCATCCAGCCTAGCACCCCCTCTTTACAACCTAGCACCCCTCCATAATTATGCCTAAAAAGAATTAACTCCATCTATCTCCATCATTTAAACTTGCACTAACTTCATCCAGCCTAGCACCCCCTCTTCACAGCCTAGCACCCCCTCCATTGAGCCTAAGAAATATTAACTCCATCTATATCTCCATCATGAAAACTTCCACTAACTTCATCCAGCCTAGCACCCCCTCTTTACAGCCTAGCACCCCCTCCATTGAGTCTAAGAAATATTAACTCCATCTATATTTCCATCATGAAAACTTCCACTAACTTCATCCAGCCTAGCACCCCCTCTTTACAGCCTAGCACCCCCTCCATTGAGCCTAAGAAATATTAACTCCATCTATCTCCATCATTTAACTTGCACTAACTTCATCCAGCCTAGCACCCCCTCCATTGAGCCTTAGAAATATTAACTCCATCTATCTCCATCATTTAAACTTGCACTAACTTCATCCAGCCTAGCACCCCCTCCATTGAGCCTAAGAAATATTAACTCCATCTATCTCCATCATTTAACTTGCACTAACTGCATCCAGCCTAGCACCCCCTCTTCACAGCCTAGCACCCCCTCCATTGAGCCTTAGAAATATTAACTCCATCTATCTCCATCATTTAAACTTGCACTAACTTCATCCAGCCTAGCACCCCCTCTTCACAGCCTAGCACCCCCTCCATTGAGCCTTAGAAATATTAACTCCATCTATATCTCCATCATGAAAACTTCCACTAACTTCATCCAGCCTAGCACCCCCTCTTTACAGCCTTGCATCCCCTCCATTGAGCCTAAGAAATATTCACTCCATCTATCTCCATCATTTAAACTTGCACTAACTTCATCCAGCCTAGCACCCCCTCTTCACAGCCTAGCACCCCCTCCATTGAGCCTAAGAAATATTAACTCCATCTATCTCCATCATTTAAACTTGCACTAACTTCATCCAGCCTAGCACCCCCTCCATAATTGAGCATAAAAAGAACTAACTCCATCTATCTCCATCATTTAAACTTGCACTAACTTCATCCAGCCTAGCACCCCCTCTTTACAGCCTAGCACCCCCTCCATTGAGCCTAAGAAATATTAACTCCATCTATCTCCATCATTTAACTTGCAATAACTTCATCCAGCCTAGCACCCCCTCTTCACAGCCTAGCACCCCCTCCATTGAGCCTTAGAAATATTAACTCCATCTATCTCCATCATTTAAACTTGCACTAACTTCATCCAGCCTAGCACCCCCTCTTTACAGCCTAGCACCCCCTCCATAATTGAGCATAAAAAGAACTAACTCCATCTATCTCCATCATTTAACTTGCAATAACTTCATCCAGCCTAGCACCCCCTCTTCACAGCCTAGCACCCCCTCCATTGAGCCTTAGAAATATTAACTCCATCTATCTCCATCATTTAAACTTGCACTAACTTCATCCAGCCTAGCAACCCTCTTCACAGCCTAGCACCCCCTCCATTGAGCCTTAGAAATATTAACTCCATCTATCTCCATCATTTAAACTTGCACTAACTTCATCCAGCCTAGCACCCCTCTTTACAGCCTAGCACCCCCTCCATAATTGAGCATAAAAAGAACTAACTCCATCTATCTCCATCATTTAAACTTGCACTAACTTCATCCAGCCTAGCACCCCCTCTTTACAGCCTAGCACCCCCTCCATAATTGAGCATAAAAAGAACTAACTTCATCTATCTCCATCATTTAAACTTGCACTAACTTCATCCAGCCTAGCACCCCCTCTTTACAGCCTAGCACCCCCTCCATAATTGAGCATAAAAAGAACTAACTCCATCTATCTCCATCATTTAAACTTGCACTAACTTCATCCAGCCTAGCACCCCCTCTTTACAACCTAGCACCCCTCCATAATTATGCCTAAAAAGAATTAACTCCATCTATCTCCATCATTTAAACTTGCACTAACTTCATCCAGCCTAGCACCCCCTCTTCACAGCCTAGCACCCCCTCCATTGAGCCTAAGAAATATTAACTCCATCTATATCTCCATCATGAAAACTTCCACTAACTTCATCCAGCCTAGCACCCCCTCTTTACAGCCTAGCACCCCCTCCATTGAGTCTAAGAAATATTAACTCCATCTATATTTCCATCATGAAAACTTCCACTAACTTCATCCAGCCTAGCACCCCCTCTTTACAGCCTAGCACCCCCTCCATTGAGCCTAAGAAATATTAACTCCATCTATCTCCATCATTTAACTTGCACTAACTTCATCCAGCCTAGCACCCCCTCCATTGAGCCTTAGAAATATTAACTCCATCTATCTCCATCATTTAAACTTGCACTAACTTCATCCAGCCTAGCACCCCCTCCATTGAGCCTAAGAAATATTAACTCCATCTATCTCCATCATTTAACTTGCACTAACTGCATCCAGCCTAGCACCCCCTCTTCACAGCCTAGCACCCCCTCCATTGAGCCTTAGAAATATTAACTCCATCTATCTCCATCATTTAAACTTGCACTAACTTCATCCAGCCTAGCACCCCCTCTTCACAGCCTAGCACCCCCTCCATTGAGCCTTAGAAATATTAACTCCATCTATATCTCCATCATGAAAACTTCCACTAACTTCATCCAGCCTAGCACCCCCTCTTTACAGCCTTGCATCCCCTCCATTGAGCCTAAGAAATATTCACTCCATCTATCTCCATCATTTAAACTTGCACTAACTTCATCCAGCCTAGCACCCCCTCTTCACAGCCTAGCACCCCCTCCATTGAGCCTAAGAAATATTAACTCCATCTATATCTCCATCATGAAAACTTCCACTAACTTCATCCAGCCTAGCACCCCCTCTTTACAGCCTTGCACCCCCTCCATTGAGCCTAAGAAATATTCACTCCATCTATCTCCATCATTTAAACATTGTAATGGCTTCATCCAGCCTAGCACCCCCTCTCTACAACCTAGCACCCCCTCCATAATTATGCTTAAAAAGAATTAACTCCATCTATCTCCATCATTTAAACTTGCACTAACTTCATCCAGCCTAGCACCCCCTCCATAATTGAGCCTAAAAAGTATTATTAACTCCATCTATCTTCATCATTTAAACTTGCACTAACTTCATCCAGCCTAGCATCCCCTCTATACAGCCTATATAGCACCCCCTCCATTGAGCCTAAGTTATATTAAAACTCCATCTATCTCCATCATTTAAACTTGCACTAACTTCACCCAACCTAGCACCCCCTCCATTGAGCCTATCCATCTATCTCTATCATTTAAACTTGAACTACATCCATGTTAGCACCTCCTCTATCCAGCCTAGCAACCATTAAGCTTGCATGTTTTCAAACCTAGCTATTACAATAATGTGTATCTCTTTAACCTAGATTGCACCAATTATATCCCGGCCCCTTAAATATTTTTAAGATATTCTTTCATAATCAGTAATCCAGGATCATACATGCCTTTTCCCTCTCAAGACTTACATTACCATAAACCTCACTAGTTAACAGTTAAGAAACGGGTCATCCCGATAACAAAATAATTTGCTTTTTAAAAAGTCAGAAAATCAGTAACTGAATAAGTGAAAGTATGAGAAATAGTCCGAAAATTATTAACTAATTATGAAGTTCTTAATATTACAAATTGGCAAAGTGATGACACTGCCTGGCCGCCACATTGTCTACATACCTATTCCGAATATACATGTACATGCAGGCGCGGATCCAGGGTGGAGGCCGAGCGGGCCTTGCCCCCCCCCCCCCCCCCCCCGCAAAAAAAAAAAAAAAAAGGAGAGAGAGAGAAGGAAAAGAAGGGAAATGAAAAGAGGAGAGAAAGGGAAAAAAAGAAGAGAAAGACGAAAAGAAAAGAGGGAGAAGGAGATCGGGGGGGGGGGGGGCAAAAGGACTTGCCTCCCAGGCTGTTGCCTCCCCCCTTCCCCCCAATCAAAAAATAAAAGAGAAGGAAGGAAAGGGAAAGAAAAAAGAAAAAGAGGAGATAAAGGGAAGGACAAAAGAGGAAGAAGAAAAGAAAAGAAGGGGGATATCAGTTGCAACTTTGGAGAAATAGAATTCAAACGTGGTTTATTTCTAATTCCATAACGGTGGTTTACAAATAATGCTGAAATGAGATAATTTTCCGAGATTTTTCCTCACTTTATGCGTTTGTTGGAAAATGACAAATTCCTAAATTTACAGCCAGGCAAGAAAATGCTTCTTGAGATGCCTAAATATCAGGGCCCGCGGAACTTTCTTTGAAAAAGTATATTAAAGAGAAATAGAAAGAAAGAGAGCGAAAAAGAAAAAATAGTTAACTGCCAGTGTCCCATTATAATGGGCTATCAAAATATGCTCATCTGACCATGATTAAATGCCTAAAACCCTCAAGGGCTCTGCCCCCTGGATTCCACCTAGGGCCCTAAGGCGGGCCCTTAGATGCTCATCTGACGGTCATTTCATGCCTAAAACCCCTGATTTCTGGGGGCTCTGCCCTCTGGACCCCGCGCCAAATAGTGTCCTGCCAGTGTCACAAATAATAAGGTATCAAAAATGCTCATCTTACCGTAATTAAACGCCTAAAACCCCTGAGCTTCCGGGGGCTCTGCCCCCTGGACACAACCAAGAGCCCTTAGGCGGGCCCCTTGATACTCATCTGACCGTAATTGAGTGCCTAAAACCTTGAGATTCCGGGGCTCCGCCCCCGAACCCCAAGCCAATTAGTGACCTGCCACTGTAACAATTAGGTATCGAAATAATGCTCATCTGACCGTAATTAAATGCCTAAAACTCCTGAACTTCCGGGGCTCTGCCCCCTGGACCCCGCCTAGGGCCCTAAGGCGGACCCCTGAAGGCTAATCTGACCGTAAATTAAAACCTTAAACCCCTGAGCTTCCGGGGCGGACAAGGTATCAACATATGTTCATCTGACAGCAAGCGCGTAGCCAGGGGGGCGGTGGGGTGGTCCCCCAATAAACGCCGGCCAAAAAAGAGAGGAGTGTAAAAGGAAGAGGACGTAGGAAGAAAAGGGAATAGACAAAGAACATTTTTTAAATTCAGACAAGGATTAAGAGTCGAGAACGGTACAGCGAATCGTCTTCTTTCTCTAATGATTTAATGAAACGTAAAAGCTTCCGCGCTTCGCGTGGGAGGGGGGGAAACTGAATTTAGACAAGGATTAAAAGTCATAACGGTACAACGAATCGTCTTCTTTCTCTAATGATTTAATGAAACGTAAAAGCTTCCGCGCTTCGCGTGGGAGGGGGAAAACTGAATTTAGACAAGGATTAAAAGTCATAACGGTACAACGAATCGTCTTCTTTCTCTAATGATTTAATGCAACGTAAAAGCTTTCGCGCTTCTCGCGGGATGGGGGGAAACATAATTCAGACGAGGATTATTTTGGGGAATGGTACAACGAATCGTCTTCTTTCTCTAATAATTTATTGAAATGTCAAAGCTTCCGCGCTTCGCGGAGGAGGGAGGGGGAAAACTCGCCCCTCCCTGCAGCCACCCACCCCTAATTACGTCACTGCTGGTCACCATAACGTACCAATATTTGGCTCGTATAATTTCAAATTTGGACCTCCCCCCCCCCCTAAGAAATCCTGGATCCGCGCCTGTGTACATGTTCAGCATGGATGATTTTTAATGGTTTTGAAAGACTTTGAATGGATCATACTGGTAACAGTTTTTATTTTGTTGTCGAGTTTTCTCGCACTGATGTGTTTCATTTTTCCATTTTCATAGCAAGTATTTTATTTTTAAATGGAGTAGGTATTCATTAAAGAGAAGGTTGAGTTCTGGGAAGAGGTGAAAAAATAATTTGTGAGCGTTATCATTGTTATTATGCAAGGGTGGAAAAACATCAGATTAAACATGTTCCCTGAAAAGCATGGCTCTTCAAATGCCTTCATATTCTAAATATGACATAAAATACGTAAAAATCGGGGGGTAGGTTTTTTTCGCCATGTGCTCGTGTAGTCCCATATACATCATTCTGTGTACAGTGCTTGTAACTTTGCCAAGCTTTGGCCAAATGTCTCATCATTTTGATGATACCAGAACCTTGCAATACACAAGAATACTTATATACTAGATGATCAACCTTTTCTGATAGATTCCACACCGTTTCTTTCACAATGCAATCTCATGACCAGAACTCAACTTTATCTTTAAGATATACTCATAATACTTTCAAAGCATTGAATAATACCTCACACCAAAGTACACATATTTTGTAAACGAGCACACTCTAGCACACACCCTAGGTTAAGTCCAACATGTTAATTCACATATGGCAACATATGGCAACATTCTCATCATCTGCCCCTGTACTCTGGCACTCTTGGTCAACTGAAATTACAAAAACATAATGTTCAAGACTGCTCATAATCACTTGCCAGTTTTCAAATATGTAATTTATTGTAACTAACCTGTGACTGCCAACTACATGTATGTTTTCTTTCCCTTCAAATTTTGTTGAATCTTGATTTTTCATACTGTTAACTCTGCTCAGTCAAGTAATCGCCGAAGTCAAAGGTTTTCTCTTTATTTTCCATTGCTTTTTTTTTTTTACCTAAGTCAGATTTTGTCTAGGTGAAATCTATATTTTTCTATAGTCCCAACGGATTCGACTATGACAGAGTGAAGTGTACTACATGTCGCTAATTTTAAAGTGAATGGAGAACAATTATTATTATCATTATTATTGATCTAGCAATTATGCAATTGATAGAATGATCTTCACTTCACACCACCTTTTACACCATCCAGTCAAGCACAATAAATATAAAGTAATATAAGGATTAAATCAATTTCAAATAATTGGATTATAAGTGTTGTTTTATTTAAAAAACAAAGCACAGAAAAAACATGACTGCATAATTTTCTTAATTTTAAAGATACAGTACATGTATTTGGTGACTGATTTGCATGAATACAATTCAATAAAAGGAGTGAGAAAAAAAAATCAACTAATAACATTTTTGTGGTGTTCGGAGTTGAACTAGCTACAAGCTTA
The DNA here is from genome assembly GCA_035222895.1 of Strongylocentrotus droebachiensis. Taxonomy (NCBI): domain Eukaryota; kingdom Metazoa; phylum Echinodermata; class Echinoidea; order Camarodonta; family Strongylocentrotidae; genus Strongylocentrotus; species Strongylocentrotus droebachiensis. The sequence continues at coordinate 35,403 of JAVYIG010010819.1, forward strand.
ATATTTGAAGGTATATTTTCCACCTTTTATTAGTTAATGTAATTTTACAACCATTCATATTCCTCCAAAACCTGCAGATTTCATTGATTATTATCCTGCACCCAATTCTCACAATACATCTGAAGTCAATGAACCTGTTACGTGCATCATAATTTGTGTTTGTATAATAAAGACATCATTTTATTCTTTTTGTGTGTGCCTTGCCTTTATTTGTTTATGTATGTTTATAAGGTTCGTGTAAGCACTGCATCACTAATCAGCATGCCTGCAAAATGCCTAACATTTTTATGCTTTTGGTTCCAAAAATATGCTAAGAAACACCATATTTTTCAACGTTATTTCATAAATATTTCTTGTAATTATTTTACTATTCAGAAAAATATCTTACATAATATATCTGAGGTTATATTTCATATAAATTTCAGAGTCCTTTTTTTGGTTGCATTATTGGAGTGTTCCAAAACTGGGCAAAAATATAAAAAAAGGGGAAACGCTCTCGGCGGTGTCACCTGCATTACACAATTCAATATGATTAAAAATGAAGTTAGGACATTATTTATAGGCACGGTGGCCCGTTAGCAGGCCCCCCAAAATGAAATCCTCTGAATATAATCGGAATTTCGAAGTGAATATTGACTTATATTAGAATCACCAGAGGAATTATTTACTCCAAATTTTACCAAGATTGATATCTTTAATGAAATATGAACAAGAACCAAAAATTGATTTATTAATTCTCATATTAAGTTGTGAAAACGTAATTCAAGTCTACTGACCTAAAATATCCTTGACTTTGTGACCTGGAATTTGTGTCATATGATTTGTGATACTTGATAACCCTTGAGTACAAGATTCATGGAATTTGAACAAACACTTTTGGAATCATGATAACATTACAAAATTTTGATATTGATGCCGCAACAAAGTTTAAGTTTGCAGACCTGAAATTACATTTGACCTTGAACTTGTCAACTAAAAGACTAATCACATGGTTGGTGATACTTGATAACCCTTATGTTCAAGTTTCATGGAATAGGAATGTATACAAAATTATGATATAAATTCAAAATCTTAACCTTTGGTCAAGTTTTGATGTTGATGCCACAACATACTGGAGTCAAAGTTTGTTTACCTGAAATGACCTTTGACTTTGCAACCTTAAATTCTACTCACATGATTGGGAAAACTTTACAACCCCTATGTTCAAGTTTCATGGAAGAGGAATATACACTTTCAAAATTATGTTAAAAATTCAAAAACCTAACCGGGTTACGTTTTTGATCACCATGCCACAACAGTCTAAAGCGACAAAATTATTGTTTAAATCTGAAATGACCTTTCACCTTGACTTTGTGACCTGAAATTGTACTCACATCATAAAGGATACTAGATAACTCTTTAATCAACGTTTCAGTGAATAAGATCTTACACTTTAAAAATTATATTAACAATTCAAAAACTTAACCTGTTGACTCCGCTGCCGTCATCGGAAAAGCGGCGCCTACGTCTCAAGTATCAAGGCTGGATGAAGTTAGTGCAAGTTTAAGTGATGGAGATAGGTGGAGTTAATATTTCTTAGGCTCAATGGAGGGGGTGCTAGGCTGTAAAGAGGGGTGCTAGGCTGGATGAAGTTAGTGGAAGTTTAAATGATGGAGATAGATGGAGTTAATATTTCTTAGGCTCAATGGAGGGGGTGCTAGGCTGTAAAGAGGGGGTGCTAGGCTGGATGAAGTTAGTGCAAGTTTAAATGATGGAGATGGATGGAGTTAATATTTCTTAGGCTCAATGGAGGGGGTGCTAGGCTGTAAAGAGGGGGTGCTAGGCTGGATGAAGTTAGTGCAAGTTTAAATGATGGAGATGGATGGAGTTAATATTTCTTAGGCTCAATGGAGGGGGTGCTAGGCTGGATGAAGTTAGTGCAAGTTTAAATGATGGAGATAGATGGAGTGAATATTTCTTAGGCTCAATGGAGGGGGTGCTAGGCTGGATGAAGTTAGTGCAAGTTTTAGTGATGGAGATAGATGGAGTTAATATTTCTTAGGCTCAATGGAGGGGGTGCTAGGCTGTAAAGAGGGGGTGCTAGGCTGGATGAAGTTAGTGCAAGTTTAAATGATGGAGATGGATGGAGTTAATATTTCTTAGGCTCAATGGAGGGGGTGCTAGGCTGGATGAAGTTAGTGCAAGTTTAAATGATGGAGATGGATGGAGTTAATATTTCTTAGGCTCAATGGAGGGGGTGCTAGGCTGTAAAGAGGGGGGTGCTAGGCTGGATGAAGTTAGTGCAAGTTTAAATGATGGAGATGGATGGAGTTAATATTTCTTAGGCTCAATGGAGGGGGTGCTAGGCTGGATGAAGTTAGTGCAAATTTTAGTGATGGAGATAGATGGAGTTAATATTTCTTAGGCTCAATGGAGGGGGTGCTAGGCTGTGAAGAGGGGGTGCTAGGCTGGATGAAGTTAGTGCAAGTTTAAATGATGGAGATAGATGGAGTTAATATTTCTATTTCTCAATTAATGGAGGGGGTGCTAGGCAAGTTTAAATGAAATTTAAGCTAGCTATGGAGTTAATTATATATGAGCGAGAACAGTGACTGAAGTTCTTCAAAATGAAACATGGTTGGTTGGTAGGTAGGTAGGTGGTAAGGTAGGTAGGTAGGTGGTAGGTATAGGTAGACTTCAGGTGAGGGTGTAGATACGGCCGATACTACATGTAGAGTAGGCGTGGCGAGTTCGTGGCGAGTTCGTGACGTCATTAGTCATGTTTATTCATGAGACCGCTAGCGAAGTGTTACTTCGCACCTTCGTACGCTACCGCAGTTTATGCGGTATAGGGTCCATGTATTAACATGATCGAGAAGATGCAAGAATATTCCGACAGGATTAAAATAATATTTTGTTAACAATAAATAAATAAATAATAACAAAAAATAAAAAGCTGTTAAAATTGTTTTTCATGTTCAAGGGTAATCATATTCTTCTTTGAGATGGATAGAAGTAAAACACAAGAGGAAACTATAATATATAAAAATATATAGGCCTACTTTTTGTTTGGATTTTAATCAGTAAATTAAATTGAATTGAATTGAGTTGAATTGTTCGAAGAGACAGTGTTAGTGGGGAGGGGGGTTGGGGAGCTGGGGGGGGGGGGGCGTCCAATCCGATGATGTACGAAATTAATGTTTCCCACCTAAAGAACAAAATGATAGCTGAAACACTCCCACGGAAGCGGATTATTATTTTCTTTGATTGGGGAAGCCGGGAAGGGTACCTCACCAACCAAATTTTAAGATGTGAAATATGAGAACATAATTTATCGTGGAGGTCTTGTGATTCACAGTCACTTGACTCTGAATCCCCGGGTCTGAATCCAAGGGTTGAGGTTTGGGTAAATGGGTACCTGGCAAACTAATGCTGGGGTAATGATTATTTCAGATATTACCATTATTATAATAACAGCAAGAGGCATATTAATACTGATGGACTACCTATAGGGTAAATATGACAAAAATAATTAGACCTAATATTAGAAAATGCATGGTAGGCATATTCAGTTCGGAGTCAACATTGTAGAATGGTACCTCCCTCTCGCGTCGGAGAAAGTTACATATCTATAAATGGGGCTGGGGCTGGGGGGGGGGGGGGGGGGGGCGGGGCGGGGATGCTCCGCGGGCGGAACTTGAGGAGCTTGCAAAACAGAAAGGGAAGAAAAAGTCACGAGCTTTGTGTAAATTGAATGATATATCGAAGAAAAAAATTAGGGCCTAAGATGTGCACATTTGCTTAAACTCCCCCGCAAAAAAAAAAAAAAAAAAGAGAGAAGAAAGGAAAAGAAGGGAAAGGGAAAGAGGAGAGAAGGGAAAGAAAGAAGAGGAAGAAAAAAGAAAAGGGGAGAAGGAGATCGGGGGGCCGAAAGGGCCTTGCCTCCCAGGCTGTTGAACCCCCCCCCCCCCCCTTCTTTCTCTCATAATCTTGTGAAACGTCAAAGCTTCCGCGCAAAGCGCGGGAGTGGGGAACCTGATTTCAGACGAGGATTCAGAGGCGAGAACGGTAATACGAATCTTTAATGATTTAATGAAACGTAAAAGCTTCCGCGCTTCGCGCGAGAGGGGGGGGGGGGGTGAACCTGATTTCAGACGAGGATCAAGAGTCGAGAGCTCTCCAAAGAATCGTAATAATTTAATAAATCGTAAAATTTTCTCGTGAAACGTCAAAGCTTCCGCGCGAACCGCGGGAGGGGAGGGGGGGTGGACCTGAATTCAGACGAGGATTCAGAGGCGAGAACGGTAATACGAATCTTTAATGATTTTATGTTACCTTCCGCGCTTCGCGCGGGATGTAGGGGGATCTAAATTCCGACGAGGATTATTTTCGAGAACGGTATAACGAATCGTCTTCTTTCTCTAATGATTCAATGAATCGTAAAAGCTTCCACGCTTCGCGCGGAAGGGGGAAAACTGAAATTTAGACGAGGATTAGTGTCGAAAACGGTACAACGAATCGTCTTCTTTCTCTAATGATTAAGGGAAACTTAAAAAGCTTCCGCGCGAAGCGCGGGAGGGGGGAACCCGAATTCAGACGAGGATTAAAAGTCGAGAACTCTCCAAAGAATCGTAATAATGTAATAAATCGTAAAATTTCTGCGCTTTGCGCGGGAGGGGAAAAACTAAATTCAGACGAGAATTATTTTTGAGAACGGTAGGCCTACAACGAATCGTCTTCTTTCTCTAATAATTTAATGAAACGTCAAAACTTCCGCGTTCGCGGAGGAGGGAGGGGGAAACTCGCCTCTCCCTGCACCGACCCCCCTCCACCGCATTACGTCACTGTTGGTCACCATTACGTACCAATATTTGGCTCGCATAATTTCAAATTTGGGCCCCCCCCTAAGAAATCCTGGATCCGCGCCTGAAACTCCGTCGCTTTGCTCCCTCGCACAGGGGCGTAAAGGGGGGGGGGGAGGGGTTTAAGATTTGAAAATCGCGCCGAAAATTTTGCACTAGGCGACTCAGCCAGCCGCTGGGGGGGGGGGGGGGGGGTGTAAGAGCACTTTTTTTCCCCGAAAATTTGGCAAATTTCGTTCAGTTGGGGGAGGGGGGGGGGGGGTAAGGTCATCTTTTTTGTGAGGGGGGTGGGAGTACTCCAAAATACACACATAAACAAATTGAGGGGGTTCGACCCCCCCCCCCCCCCCTGCGAACGCGTCTGCCCTCGCATCTGCTGCTTCAGAATATCGTAATTCTGCATCCCAATCTAAATCAAAAGCTGATAAATATTATTTCTAAAGGGTTATACAAAAATTGTTGCTTTGCTTTTAAACTGCAGTGTAAAAAGAGCATTTTAAAAGAAACCTTCCTGAATTCGTTAACTATATTCCTCCAGAGTCTTTAATGTTGTGCCCCAGTTGAAGAAGAAATTATTTATTATGGTCAAAATTCGCAATTCAACGGTCGGAGCGGCTCAGTGGGGGAACTATTTAGGATTTTTAGAGTTCAAATATTGAACCCAGCATCATTTTCTCACATGCCCAAATATGATCGTATTTAGGTGCTGAATATCATTTTATTCGGGAACCGGAGAGAGAGAGAAAGAGATGAGGGGGTGGGGTGGGAAGAGATGATGCCCTATATACTATTAATAGCTAGTATAACGATATAAAGCGGGGGGGGGGACGTTTTGTTATAATGAAATACCGTTTCAAGTATATCAAAGAGCCCATTTTGAATAACCCTTGGCAACGGGAAGCTCGAAATTCTTATATTCGGGCAACGTGTTTTATAATGATGAAGGTATTTTTTTTACCACATTTATTTTTCTTCTCGCTTGTAGAATGTAGATAGGTTTGGGCAGAGCGCAATTGCATTGCTTGCCCCGGGTGGCGTTATTTTTTCTGCGGCACAGATTGGGGTTAGGTGCGTGTTGAGCCTATGAGAAAGTTTAGGGTTAGGGTTAGGGGTAAATTAAGACCTCTTTAAAAAAAAAAAAAGCCCCAATCTGTGCCGCAGAAGAAAATAACGCGCCCCGGGTGATCGCGCCGTAATGCTATAATCAACTGGGTATAGCTACTGGGGAGGGGGTGTCATCGGATTCCTTTCTCCTCATTCAAAATGGACGAACGCGGCGAAGGAAACAGAGAGACACAGAGTAAAGAAAACAAAATTGTTGAAAAGAAGATGATAGGTCTACGTCACCCCCCCACCTCCCCCCATGCCAGCGTCTCATCACAAATTTCCCTTTTCATGGTTGTGGTGACATATTTTTAATCAAATTCAAAGGGTTATAGAAACGAAAATAATTATATGCAATTATTTTATTTTTAGAAATTTATCGAGACAAAATGTAAAATGAGTCCGTATATAAAACAATTAAAAGAGGTATAGTATAGGGCATATATAAAAAAATATATAATGAAACCAGCTTGTGGAGAGAGAGACAGAGAGACACGAGACAGACACGGAGAAACTTGAGAGCCGAAGAGAGCAGCCGGCCGTAGCCAGAGTTTGATGTTTGGGGGGGGGGGGGGCACATACATGTAATTGATCGACGTCCTGGGGAGGGGTCTAAAAAAGCTCAACCGATCTTGGACATTTTTTGGGGGCACGTGCCCCCCCCCCCCCGTGGCTACGGGCCTCGAGAGATAAAACGTGAGAGACGAGAGAAGGACCGTATAAAAAGGGAGGGGGTCACTGGCATTTGATACAGCAGCTTCTTAGATAGAATTTTATTTATTAAGATCGACTTAGTATTTTTGTAATGATTAGAAATTAAACAAAAATGATGCGATAATTAATGCCGGGGGTTTCAATCATTTTCATCATTCCATAGGCCCGATCGACGTCCTACCTATACCCCTAAATCAACAACAATTCATAAAGTTAAATGGGTTTATGAAAATGACAACATTCAATAGTATATCAAGTTTTAAACCAAAATGTTGTATACGCCCTCTACCTTTTACTCAAAATGTCCTTTTGTAAATGCTCCTTTCACGTTTTTCAGCAACATACGTGCGTTGAAAATACAGCCGTTGATTATTTCATAACGTTGACCTACTTTCAAATATTTTCTCGTTGGGCACATAAACGACTTAAAGATAAACTGGAGATCTGGTAAAAAAATGAAAAAATGGATTCTCACAGAATCTAACGAAACTTATACTGAATGTTCAAGAATACAAATAAATGTCATGTGCTAAAAAAAAATAATGGAAGAAAATGTATACTGGCTGAGTAATGAGCATAGAAAGATAAGGAAATCAAGGTAGTAGGCCTACTATAGCCCCGACACCATTTGTGTTGTCCCATATACATTTTTTCTGTGTAGGCCTACAGTGATTGTTACTTTACCAAGACTGGGCCAAATTACTGATGATTTTGATGACTCCAGAACCTTTCAGTACATACCAATACTTACATGTACATGATATAATTTTATGTTCAACTTTTTCTGATCCATTTCACACCTTTTCTTTAACAATGCAATCGCATTACCAGAACTCACCTTTATCTTTAACCCTAAAAAGGGCGGGCTATTTGAGGTCTTAATACGGCCGGGGGGGGGCATTATGCCCCCCTAAGATCTCAGCCTATAAAGGAAGGTCCAACTAATGTGAAAATTAGCATGGTGGTGGTGATAGATTGAAGTATTTAATAATATGGTAATGTTTATTTTCTTTTAATATCATTTTTAGTACTATACCTTGATTTCCTTATTATGCCCCCCTAAGATCTCAGCCTATAAAGGAAGGTCCAACTAATGTGAAAATTAGCATGGTGATGGTGATAGATTGAAGTATATTTAATAATATGGTAATGTTTATTTTCTTTTAATTTCATTTTTATTAATATTTTGTATGACAATATGCACAGTTTTGGGGGAAATAGACTGACACACGCACATTTGTGAGAATAACATATTTTGATAGACATGTGATGATATTTTGTCACTTAACACCCAAACCATAGGTCCGCCCATAACAAACTTGGTATCAAAATGTGCGGGATATAGATGAGAAAAAACCCACAAAAATCAGCGCCCTGGCAACGGGTTCAAAGGGTTTTGATGTTGCGGCAAAAAAAAAAAAAAAAAAAAAAAATCGACGGAGGGGGGGGGGGGGCATTATTGCCCCCCAGCCTTATTAGGGTTAAAGATGTTAAAAAAAGAGAACATTTTAATCAACATTATGTAACACCCCCCCCCCCCCCCCCCCCCCACCATCATCCCATGCAAGATAAAGATAACTGATGATAGTATGATAATTATTATAATTTAGGCTATCATTAATGATAAGCCTATTCATACTCTCTGCTAATAATTTATCTTTTGAATACTATTTTAATGTTTTATTGTTCACGCTAAAAAATAATTGGACAGGCGGGGGGGGGGGGGGTGCAAACAGATACTCGCAGAATACGCGCCCGTTTCTCCTAATTCTATGCACTTTTCGACGTGCACGCGATCGACACTGCACTTTACGTACGTGTATAATGTATTCAGAGCTTTCGACTGCATATTGTCACATGTTCACTCTTTCTCTCACATGACCAACTTGTTTGGCCCCGTGACTTGCGCTAGAAATCCTGATTCGTTTTTGCTTTCCCACACGTTTCAACCACATGGATGTACTTGATCAGACACTAGACCAAGGGTAAGAACAGAAATATATAGTTTTGGGCTTTACAAAGGTGTATTTTTCACTGCTTTTTCGATGGTTGTTGTCCTGTCGTAGTTTATTTCCTGTGTAAGTTTGTGTGTCGAGCTGTTCTATAGCGTATAGCTGTAGACTTGATCGAGACGACTTGTTTGAGGTCGTTTTACGTTGCATGCATTGCATGGGCAAGGCGTTGTGCGATTGGTCCTTTGTTATTTATTTCGCCGGCTAGCTGGTATGTGCATGCACTCCACTGTGTAATGTGTTTGTATTGTATGCGATGGCGCTGGTCGAGCTGGCCTGCATATTTTATATGGTGACATCAACTGATCAATTTAACACCTGTTTAACATGTGACTTTAGAGTTTAATCCTTTTTTTAGAGGTCTTTTGTTTTTAGAGAAATATCCAAGTTGGAACAGCCTCAAAAACTACATTTAAAAACAGCTCACATACATGTGTAGGTCTAGGCCCCTAATCAATATCATAATCATAATCGCAATACAAGCCAAAAGGAAGAAGTCTTCCTGTTGGCAGTTCCTTCTAATTTCTATTCTTATAATAATTAACTCCGGGAGCCAAAGGCGTCGGAGCTCCAGTGCGAAATCTGAAACAAAAATCAAACGGTGGGTTGTGGCGACATATTTCCCGAAGTGTGTAACGGTAGTAAATTGAAATGGGGGGAATCGTAGCGGAGGTGTCCGCAGCTCAGCCGTCCTAGATGAGCGGTGCTCCCCTAAGTAAGTGTTTGGAAAGTAATTTATATGTTTTCTTCAGCAGGTGGGTGAAAGCGCGATGGAAAATAATTTATTTTCGTTTGAACAGCGTGAATTAGAAAATAAATTACAAATTCTGACTTACTGTACAGTGTTTTTCGAATCCTCTGGGCATGTCCCACCACACTTGAAATTATAATTTGAAGAAGTCTTCGATTGGAAAAGGGGTGATTCCTCGTCCTGAACCGAGACATCCATGTTGTATCGTCAACATGGCGAAGAGAAAGTACGCATGCGCGGTAGCAGCGCAGCAAATATGAATATTCAAGGACCGAGTAACCTTCGAGTCGTGCATATTCAGCATTTTCGAGCGAATAAATTCAAGCTCACAAATTCAAGGTCAAAGGTCATTTTAGGTCAGTAGACTTGAATTATGTTTTCACAACTTAATATGAGAATTATAAAATAATTTGTTGTTATTTGTTTATATTCCATTAAAGAGGTTATCAATCTTGGTACAAATTATAGTAAATAATTCTTCTGATGATTCTTAGTCAATATTCACTTTGAAATGCTGATTATATTCAGAGGATTTCATTTTGGGGGGCCTGCTAATGGGCCACCTTGCCTAGATACAAAATATATCCCAACCTCAATTTTTCATCTTATCCAATTTCGTAATGCAGGCGAGATCAGACCGCAGAGAGTGTTTCTCTTGTTTTAAGTTTTTAAGTTTGTGTGATATCTGATGTTCTGCGCAATGTCAGAGTGTTTGCTTGGATGGACAGCATGCAATAGTATGAATAGATTGAAGGAGGAATAGAAGGAGAGAAGAGAGAATGTTAGCTAGAGCTACAAGTAATAGAGGTGGCTGTCGCAAAAGGAAATTTTCCCAGAGGAAAGGTTTCTGAAGCAACACTTGCTTGATGACAAAGGAATTAAAACCAAGCCAGACTTTTTCAACTTCAAATTTTGAACTTGACAATATGACTGTACATGTAGTAGTAGTTTATTTTTGTTTAAAGCGCCCTAGTTGACCTCCGAGCAACTCTCTGTTTCCCGGGTCAAATGGCACAAAGCAGGTCTGCGCGGAGACAAGGCCTTCATTTCAAATTTGATATGTTGGTAAACGCGACATCACGTTCGTATACTTTTTCAAATAAAGTACAATTGTATGAATAGCAACACTGTTTCTGAGTAGCAAAAGTTGATGAACGTACCCCAAGTTGGTTCTGGTCAATTTTGCACCGCTGTGCTTTGCATGCTGGCGTTGGATGTGAGTTTGTGTGTAGTTTATTTCACGCAATTTCAACTTTCAAGAATGGATCATTACAAAACACATGTGAAAATATTGTCATACTGAAAATGAAAATAAGATGTGTGGTCGTGTGATTGGGAAGAGCAAGTAGAGACAGAGAAATAATATCATAAACTTTCTTTGATTGTGTTTATAATATTGGTGCGATCAAACTCTAATATACCGGTACAAACAATATTACAGTAAAGGGTTTGTTGGCTCGTTGGATGACCAACAGACATTATGGCCCGAATTCACAAAGGAGGTTTGTCGACAAACCTTGGTTTTCGTACTTCATATGGCGCGTTTTTACGCGTTTTTTACAAACCTGGTTTGTAAAGAACAAAAGGAGGTTTGGCGAAACAAAAGGAGGTTTGTCGACAAACCTCCTTTGTGAATTCGGGCCAATACATTATGGTGGGCTATTCTAAAGTTAAGCCTGTCGGTTTCAAGAAGGGTCTTCCATTGTTTCAATCCTGCCGTCAATGTACGGTATGATTTGGAGTATCTTTCTCTTGTATTTCTCCTTCCTCAACTCATGTACATGTGTACTGTACTTCACCCTGCCCCGCTTTCACACAGTGGAAACATTCTTTAAAGCTGATTACAAGAGCTGTAAGGATCCACACAAGACAAAACTAGTCTTAAGCAGGGCTCCCACTTACATGTAGCCGAGTTGTATTAGCGAGTTATGGCGAGTTGTGGTAAGTTGCCTCAAAGAGGAAGTCGCAATAACTCGCGAACAATTCGGTATGGCTTAGCGTAACTCTTTAAAACATTCCATTCCACGACTCTCCTCGAAGTCGAGAGCAGTTCCACAATTTTGGACATGTTCAAAAAATTTCCCCCGATTCGTTGTAATTCGAGGTGAACTCGCCTACACTCGTAATATACACGCATTACTCGTAACAAGCTCACACTGCACTCTTCATAAGGTGGCGAGTTGCTACGAGTATATTACAAGTGTTGGACAAGTTCACCGCGAGCTACAACGAATCACCGAACATTTTGAACATTTTCAAAATTTTCACTGATTCGTTGTTACTCGAGGTGAATTCGTTGTTACTCGAGGTGAACTCGCTTACACTCGTAATATACTCGCATTATTCGTAACAAGCTCGCGCTACACTCTTCATAAGGTTGCTAGTTGCTACGAGTTATGAAGAGTGCAGCGCGAGCTTGTTACGGGTAATGCGAGTATATCACGAGTGTAGGCGAGTTCACCTCGAATTACAACAAATCGGGTAATTTTTTTGAACATTTTCAAAATTTTGGAGCTGCTGTCGGGAGAGTCGTGGAATGTAAGGAGTTACGCTGAGCCATACCGAATTTTTTGCGAGTTATTGCGAGTGCCTCTTTGAGGCAACTCATCACACCTCGCCATAACTCGCTAATACAACTCGTCTATAAAGTGGGAGCCCTGCTTTACATATTTGATGACTTGAGCTGCCTTGTCGTATTTTAATACATATCTACAAAATGGCTGCCAATGTGGCTGACATGCAGTCCAACAATAAACCAATCACAGGATTGGACAAGAAGTAGGTACCAATAGAAAGCCTAAGGAAAGATAGAGTGCCATGTGACTATAGTGTGCTGGGTTGAATAACCAAGAGATAGGAAGAGTGTGTGCGTGTATGGTGCTATGGCAGGTAATGTACATGAGGATGATTGAATAGGGACAGAACAATAGAAGCCAAGAGCAAGCAGACAAGTATCAGAGAATGAATGTACATGTAGGTCAGGAGTGCGCTGAAGCATAACAGAGTGGAAAGCTAAATGTAAAATAAACAAGAAACTATTTGGCTTAGTAAAATTAATATGTTAGGCCATGTAAAAAAATATACATGTTTAGCGTCCCCGCCCGCTTTCTTTTTGGGGGCCGCCTCCCTATTTATTTTATTTTATTTTCTTTATTTTTGTTTTGGAATTTAAAAAAAAAAAAAAAATTAAAGAAAAAAAACATGAAAAACACTGTTAAAATGGATCTATTTCTGAATTTAAAAAAAAATGTCGGCGGCCATCTTGCAAAATAGCCCGACTGACAGGGAAAATGAACCGAGCTGCCATTTTGAGCGGCCATTTTGAAAGAAAAATAAAGGGCCTCCTCCCAATTTTTCCATAAAACGGGACGCTAAACATGTTTTTTTTTTTTTTTTTTTGCCTTACAGATCTTTTTTCTAAAAGAGATTTTAGTATTAAAACTTAAAGGTAATCAGCTTTAGATAAAAACATCATTCACACACAGAAATTTTTGCTTTGGTCGTTTCGAGATTCACTGCTCTTTCTACATACATGTACATACGTACATGTACATGTACATACATGTACATAAATGAGACACTGACGATTATTCCCATGTAATCACCACTTGACAAGCAATAGACCTGGATGACCTCTCCAGAAGTAGTGTACAAATACCATTTAAATGGAACACGCTACATGCATTGTACACAAATGCCTGCCTGCAACATTTAATACAGGTGACCCTTGCATGCACATACAGTTCACTGTATTAATAATAGTCTGCACTCTGCAGGCACAGACTTTAATTTGAGACTTTACCACAATGAGGCAGAGCCTAGCTCTTTCAGTCCCTGAATGGACCTGGGACCCGTTTCACAAAGCCTTTTTTTCAATGACAAATGAACAAAATCAGTGACAAATCTGCTGATAACCAATCAGAAGCAAGGATTTCAGTAGCTTATAAAAAAAAATGAAAAAAAAAAGAAAAAAAAATGAAATATGATTTATCGTAGCGAGTGCTGTGAAGTACAGTATGTCGGCCATTCAACACTCGCTGAGATTTGAGAAAGACGGAAAGTTATCAAGTACTCTCTTAAAGGTACTATGTCCCATTTGCAGGCCAAAAAAATGAAAAAGTTAAATTCCAACTGCATTTGAAAGATAATACTAATTTAGAACTCCCCTAAAAAATTTGGGGCTTGAAAATGTCTTCAAGTGGGAAAATAACGACTATTAGTTTTCAAATCGACTTTAGGGCTATAGAGCCCAAAAGTAATAGTCTTGATTTTCAGACCATTGTACCGAATGGTCATACATTTTATGCTGCGCAAAGATTCAATCAGTTTAATCTTGGCCATCACAAGAAGTGGGTTATTGATGTAGACAAATGCTCATGTACCCTTTACAACTCTTTTCATGTATGTTATTACCAAAGAAGAAAAAAAAGCCAGTCAGTCACTCAATAGTGTCTGACAGTGAAGTCTAGCAAGTAAACGGGTTTCCTTGCATAATTTGAATATGAGGACACTGCTAACGTTTAAATTTCACAGATAGGACATACATGACATATTCATAATTCCTGCAAAGTTCTACAGAATTTGAGGTTGGCTGCAAAAGGGACATAGTACCTTTAATAGAAGCCATTTTTTATGGAAAACTGTGTTGTGATGACCTGAAACTCAATATTTAACAACTTTGTGTGAGTAAAATCACTAATAATTTCATATAATTATGCGTCCGTGCAGTGTTGGCGTGTCGTTTTTTTAAGATTCATAGTGCCATATAGGAAATAACTGATTTATACCCAAAATTACTGATTTTGAGCCTTGTGATTATTGATTTTCTGTTCTGGAGGTTGGCAGCTCTGCAACTGTACATGTACAATGTACATGTACAGTACTGCTGGCATGTGGTTTGTACCTGCAAACTAAGAAATGATATGCATTGGAACTTGGAAGGTTGCAATGTACATGTACATGTATGTTCTCAAATCATCAGCACAATATCGACCCCCGCCCCACCCCCATAAAAAAGTAATAATAATATTAGTTTAAAAGAAAAATTTTGCTCAAGTACAGAACATGTACATGTATTTGTAAAACTATTTGTAAAGTATTGGTGGAAATTTGAGGAGGAATTTACTGATTCAATAGACCTTAACAAACTCTGAACTGATAACATGTACAAGCCTGTACTTTTTTGGACACACACAGTGTACATGTAAATCACTTTGTTCTCTATGAATAATGTCAGTTTCTTCATCAAACCATACAGTTTGGTTGCACAAAAAATGTGGAATTATGAAGGGGAGAAAGAGAGAGAGAGAAAGAGAGAGAGAGAGAAAGAGAGAGAGAAAGAGAATGGGAAGGAGGAGAGCATTTGAGTCTTAGACCCCGTTCTCACTCACTTTGAAAGTGGTCTTAGTTAGACCGCTCCAGAGCGCTCCAGAGGAACGGGTCTTGAGGAACGGTTTGCGAGCGTTCACACTCCGAGCAGTTTTTATGGCTCAAACCGCTCCACGAGTCAAAGTGATCTTGTTGCTATGGCAGCTCAGGTAGGCGGGTCAATTTTTTCGCGCGCGGAATCCAAACCCTATGTCACCTGATGTCCCGTTCGTGACGCGTCCCGTATACATGTATATGTGTAGTGCCTGCCCGATCGCTCATCGCGCGGAACGTCACTTCCGTTCAAAGTACGCTTTCCGTTCACATTGCACGTTAGAGCGCTCTGGAGCGCTCTTAATAAGACCCGCTCCTCAAGACCACCTCGGAAGGTGGACTTCTGGAGCGGTCCAGAAGTCCGCTTCCTGGACCACTTTGAGCGTTCTCACTCACCTAAGAACCGCTCCTGAGGAGCGGGTCTTAGTTAGAGCGCTCCAGAGCGCTCCAACGAAGTGAGTGAGAACGGGGTCTTAGCGATAATGAACTTAAATTAACAACTCATTTCTGTCTGTAATTGATCCATTTCCCCCCTTCCCCTAGTGTTTGCGAGTCAAGCAGCTTTTTTTTTGGCAACTCTATTTTTAGAATTGTCCATAGAGAGACTTTCATTGCAGGCTTGAAATACCGGTATGTCCTCTTAAACTTACAGAATGGCACACACATTCTAGTTTGCCTTTTACTTTAAAGAAAATAAGGGCAGGATCGAGGGAAGTTTTTGCTCAGAAACACTCAAATATTTATGAAAAGAAATACTGTATGTCAAAATTTGCTATTTATGAGGTTTGTTAACATGAGGAATGGGGTGAGCAGGTTCAAAATGTAATTCAAGCCAGTAAAAAGTAATAAATACATTACAAAAATGAATAAATTAAAAGGAGAAAATCTGTAGACCTTTCTCCTTTTGAAAGTATGACATCTTTTTTCATTCGAGATAAAGGTATGTACATGTACACTAGTTTATTTATTTTTATATTGTTTAATTCAATATCTGTTTATTTATCTGCATGTATCTATTTATCTATTTTTGTATTCGTACAATTCCTCATTAGTTTATGTTCTTGTTTGAAATTTCTTTGATATCGTAATTCAAGTTGCATATACATGTACATGTATATGGGCTTTTACCTCTGTCCACTCTCCGTACCCTAAAAACAATACCCCGAGTAACTTGCATGGTATTCAAGCATCTTATTAAAGACAGGATGCTGTTATTATTGTTCCCCCCAGCCAATCATGTCAAGTCATGTGGGGAGGACCTCGAGGGGTGACGTTGCACCCCCCATGACTGGGTGCAACGTGACCCCCCTGTCGCCCAAGATGATGTACCCAACCCCAGCTTGAGTGTCCTACATACTATACAAGCTGTTGGACCTCCAACATAGTTGAGGAGAAATCTTTCTTTCCAATTTTCTTTAATAGTTACACATTTACTTTGTACATGTAGGAGCACTACAGTAAGCAAAATGTATAAAATGTACAAATGTACATGTAAATACTGTGTAAATTACTTGCATACTGTACATGGGCTACACCTACAGTATTTACAAAAAGGGGAATATATCATGTTTAGGAATCCTCAGTTCAAATACAACATTTTCAGATGCATTGCAAACTGAAACCATTTTTAATTGTGCATTTTACACATCTACAATGTACATGCACAGTACTTGGAACTTAGACTGTTTATTTTATAGAGAGCGCATACGTGTAGATCAAGTACTGAAACAAATGGGCATTCACTACAACAATAACCCTTTTTTTTTCTCTTTAGGTTACTGTATTAAAGGTTAAAAGGAAATATTGCTTAAAGTCAATTAGTGCTATTAAAGGGATCCGGTAACTTTGTCTCAGATTCTGAAACAAAATTCTGGGTTAAGCTCATGCTGCAATGATAATTATAAACCTTTAGGTCAGTCAGGAACCCCATGACTTTTACAAGCCGATCGCCTGTCTGATTATCAAGATATTTATGATTGGAATTATAAATTTTGAAAACCGTTCGCCTGACGGTTTTCATAACACTACAGTCTATAGGGGAAAACGAGTATGGTAAAACCGGTCACTCAAAGATTTTTACTTTTTTGAGGCACTTCTTGATCATTTTGAAGCGCAATTTTTGTAGGGCTTCAATATTACACCATATCACAGACACTGATAACACGTACATGTAGGGCCCTGTATCTCAGATTTAACATTGTTAAACGACCCCTTTAAACCAAAGTTTGACAACAGAACAAACAAAATCAAACTTGGTGCTAGAATCAATTTGAGTCTAAGATAATAAGTTCATAAAAAGAGCTAGAAACAGGGAATGACGAGTGAGAGAAATCTATAGAAGAAGCAAGGGAGGGGTATAGAGAGAAGGATGGAGCGTAAGAGAGAGGGGAGTATGAAAGCAAGAGAGAGAGAGGGGAGGGGAAGCATAAATTAGGGAATGAAGAGTGGGAGAAATCTATAGAAGAAGCAAGGGAGGGGTAAAGAGAGAGAGAGAGAGTGAAGGACAGAAGGATGGAGCGTAAGAGAGAGGGGAGTATGAAAGCAAGAGAGAGAGAGAGAGAGAGAGGGGGGGGGCGGGAGCATAAATTAGGGAAAGCAAGGCAGAGATACATAACATGTAGATAAGAGAGGGAGAGAGAGAGAAGGACAGGACTAAAGAACCATAGAGAAAGGGCGAGTATGAAATCAAGAGAGAGAGAGAGAGGGGGGGGGGGGGGGCAAAGCAAGAGTGAGGGAAAGCAAGGTGGAGATACTGTAGATGAAGAGAGGGAGAGAGAGAGAGAGAAGGGCAGGAGGAAAGAGCGGAGAGCTTGAAATCAAGGGAGAGAGCAACAAAATAAAAAAAAGGCTGAGATAGAGAGAGGTGAGAGAGATAAAAAGGCTGGGATAAAAACTATGGGAAGAAAAACTCCTACCAATTTGTCCTCACTCATTAAAATGTGGTCAGTCTTGTGTATTGGCTAAAGATGAGGAGGAAATCCTAGTTTAAACAATGGATTAAACAATTGATTATCTTCCTTGTTCCACTGCACACAGACTTTAAAAAAAATAAAAAATTAGCACTTTAATACCATCCAAGATGCAGACAACTTTCTTAATCAAAGGGACACCTTTTCACTCGACTTCCATCCTCAGCCTCTACTACCCGACATCCATCCATTCATAAATAGTCGTAGTAAAATACCCCGTGTCCGTCTGGCATGAGTTTAGGTCACATGACTCCTGGTAACTTTCCGAGCCTTTTTTTTTACCCCCCTTCCCACTTTTTCACCTCCACCATTCTTTAATACCATCGTTTGCACAAAATTTCCATCGTACAGTACTTTGTGACATTGCGAAACATCACTCTTTTCTCTCTGCCTGCCAAAGCAATTATTTACTTTTTAAAGCGAAAAGATGTTCTTTTCTTCAACTGTTTATGCTCTTGATACCTAACAAATACTACAGCCCTACAGAATAAAAGTGGATTAATCTGGAATGACTCAAGTGGTGGATTGTTATTGGAATATATTTTTGCTTTCATGAATGAATCATTCTATGCAATATTTGGTTACTAAGGATTACATGTATGAATAATGGCTAAAGCCGTGTCTTTGAATATTGAACACATTAGGTGAGAGCATACTGTTTGCTACCCAAAACAGTGACATTTCTTCTTTTTTTCTCTTCAAACTTGTTTTATTACTCCATGTTATTGTATGTGGGCGTCTGTTTGTGTGTTAAGATGTGCATTGTACATGTACATGTACATGTACATGTAAGTACCGTACACAAATGTATCTCTGAGATCTTATGATTTGCGTGAAAGCCTTGTCTTTGGATATTGAACACATTGGGTGAGAGCGTACTATGTTTTCTTCCCAAAACAATGAAAAATGTCTTTCTTTGCTCTTCTTCAAACTTTGTTATTACTCCATGTTATTGTATGTGGGTGTCTGTTTGTGTGTCGGGATGTCAGTCAACAAAATTACATGTATCGCTGAGATCTTATGTTTTGCATCTGAATCTTGTCCCTCTGGGTTGATGTACTGTTCATCATGTGATATACTAGTGCTGTAGTCAAACGTTTAACCGTCCGGTATCCGCCCGCCCATGGCGGATTCCGTTTACAATTGGACGGTTTCGTTTTCCCGTTTTTTTTTTTTTTTTTTTTTTTTTTTAATATTTTTTTTTTTTTATAATTTTTTTTTTTTTTTTTTTTTTTTTAAGTTTCGATTTATGCCCCTCCACCTGGCACTACTCAGTAATCGATGTGTTGACTCACCACTCTGGAACTAAAACGACACTTAAATTTGTCTGTCATCTTGGTTTGAAAGTAACATCTTTGTAATAGATCTCATAGATCTATGTAGTTTATAATAATAATTCATCCAATTTTTCCACATGGTGTACCACCAGGTTCTATCCTAGGTCCTCTACTGTTTGTTTTTTACATTATTATGATCTTACACATTCTTCTAAAAACGACATTGTTACTATTATTTGTGACAAGTTTACAAGCACAAATCGGCGCCTATAACTGCACCTCGCAGTTAAATGAAAGTCCTTCCCGCTTTTTCACACGGACCTGGCTTGTCGGCCAAAAAAAAAAAAAAAAAAAAAAAAAACGATTTTTTTTTTTTTTTTTTTTTTTTTTTTTTTTTTTTTAATCGTTTAACCGAAAACCGTCCGGTTTTGACTGGCGGTTAAACGGAATTGGAGATATCCGTGATGTTACAGCACTATGATATACTGTGTAGTATGTACTGAATTATTCATGTGTGTTCATGTATCATTCATGTTCAAATCAAGGTTGCTTGTTTAGTAGTCAAGAATAGTGACCATCAGTGTACAGTGTACAAATTCTACATGTAGTAGATCTTAAAGCTAATATTGGCATTAACGTGCCATGATTTTTAAATACAGTCAAACCTGCTTTAGTGACCACCTGTCTACAACAAGCACATTTTTTGTTTCCCTTGAAAATGGTTTATCATTGAAACATACACTAAAGGAACCTGTCTAAAAAGACCACTTTATGCGTTTCCCTTGGGCGGTCGCTATAGACAGGTTTGACTGTATAATCATCCAGTGTTTGCCTGGTTTTCTTGCTACCGGAAAACCTTGAAATATTTTGATAATATCATGTGAAATAAGGAATAACACTTTATAATTTGAATTGATTTCTTTAAATGCAGACCACAAGACAAGGATAAAGATTTAGAAGAGGAGGTTACAGTACATCTAACAGCAGATGGTAAGAAAAATGTAGCATTTAAGGATATATTGAAGGCATCATTTAACAATGTAAAATCTGAGATGCACGGCCCTACGTGTTATCAGTGTCTGTGATATATGGTGTAATATTGAAGCCCTAAAAAAACGGCGCTTCAAAATGATCATGAAGTGCCTCAAAAAAGTAAAACATTTTGAGTGTCCGGTTTTACCATACCGGTACTCATTTTTCCCAATAGACTGTAGTGTTATAAAAACATTAGGAAAACGTTTTTTGAAATATTGATTTCCAATCATAAATATCCTGATAATCAGACAGGCGATCGGCTTGTAAAAGTCATGGGGTTCCTGACCGTTTATAATTATCATTGCAGCATGAGCTAAATCCAAGATTTTGTTTCAGAATCTGAGACAAAGATACCCAATCCCTTTAAGAAGTGAGTGGTTGACAATAAAATAAACAGTTGATGGAAGAAAAAAAAATGGTATCATTTCCATTTTTATCAAATTGACAGCTCTTGATGAAAATCACAAAACATGACTATTTTACCTTCTCTTCCCCAGGAGATCAGGTTGTCCAGGACCCCAGCGGAGAGGGGCCGTTTGCAGAGAACATTCAGGTAAGAATCAAACGTGTCAAGGGCAGTCCGACCGCCATAGCTGCGTTTACACTACAACCAAAAGTAGTCAATTTTTCTCACATTCAGGTGTATTGCCAGTAGTTGCGTATCACCTACTGGCAAACATGATGTAAAATCAAAATTTCCACCTCCCACCTCTAGAGTGTGGTTTTTTTAACCCTATTTAGCCCGGGGGGGGGGGGGGGGGCTTGAGAAGCCCCCCCCCTCGACATTTTCGCGATAATTTTTTAACACAAGAAAATCTTGCACTGAAATTTTGTTACTTTTTTCTTTCGAGTCTTGCGCAACTTTTGAAAGAAATTTTTCGAAAATCGGACCTACCATTACAAAGTCACGTGTCCTTTTGTCTTTCTCATGTCAGCCCGAAAATCGCTCATTTTTGTGATTTGTGTACAAAACATATGGAAATCTCATTTTTCAAATAAAGAGGTAAAACATTGGTTATTTGGTCTTGTTTAGATTTTAGGTGTTTATTTTGGGGTCAAAATAGTTGAATTATAGTTGGAAATGAAATAAAACAACAAAAACAATAAAATACATAAGTTAAAAAAACAAAGAAATACATAAGAAATTATCAAAACAATAGATAACATAAGGAATAACCCTGGTTTTTCAAAATTTTGTGTTGTATTATTATTCCAAATGGTCTAACAAATATATGTAGTGAGAAAGAATGCTTAAATATGAATAATGTCTGATTTATGGGCAAAAATGTGAATTTAATGACCTTATTTGCATAAATTACCATAAATATGCAAATAAGTGAATTTTTCAAAAAAATTGAAATTACCATAGTATTCTATACACTTCATTTGACATGTATGTAAATTTTCGCGGCGATCGGGGCGTTTCACGGCCGAGATCATAGGGGGGGGGGGCCTTAGAAGCCCCCCCCCCCCCCCCCCCCCGGGCTATGCAGTTTCAAAATAGCCCGGGCTAAATAGGGTTAAACGTCCTGCCAAAGTCTCGGTATGCATTAGAGACCAGAAGTTTCTTTTCCATGAGATTATTCTCCATTAAAGGAATTCCTTATTTTAACCCTAGATCCCAGCACTAAAACTCAACCTAAACCTTATCCTTAAATCTATCCGTACCCTTTTCCTAAACCTAACTCTATTCTCGATTTCGAAACTCACCCTTACCCTATTTCTATGTCAAAATAAAGACCAGGGCCCCCGTTTCATGAAACTTGTTATCATTAACAAGTGTCACATTTCTTAAACAAATTTGCTCTCGGCCAATCAAATGCCATGATTTCAATAGCTTATAACAGTTATTGTAACTTGTTAATGAAAACCAGTTTAGTGAAACAGGGTCCCGGTCAACCAAATCAAATGTCACCAGAGCAAATCGTGGATCCCCTATCTTCTCCAGCTCAGCTCAGTTCTTTATTCTTCTTTCTGTCTCCTCTCACACTCTCAGTATCAGTTCCGAACGGATAGCAATGGTCAGAGCCAGGTAACATATCGTGTGGTACAGGTCGGCGACAACGAAGCCAACCCCCAGGCTGTCGTGACAACATTCCCCCAGGGACAACAAGCGCTAACACAGGTCAGTGTAACTACAGTCAAACCTGCTTTAGTGACCACCTGTCTACAAAGACCACATTTATTGTTGTTGCCCTTGAAATTGGTTTCTTATTGAAACATGTAGTAAAGGAACCTGTCTACAAAGACCACATTTTTTGTTGTTTCCCTTGAAAATGGTTTCTTATTGAAACATGTAGTAAAGGAACCTGTCTACAAAGACCACATTTTTTGTTTTTCCCCTTGAAAATGGTTTCTTATTGAAACATGTACTTAAGGAACCTGTTTACAAAGACCCCTTTTTGTGTTTCCCTCACTATAGACAGATTTGACTGTCGATTGTTTCAGACAAATTGGGGCAAGTTTTTATTTTGTCCATGAATCTCAGCTCCAAAATCACCATTGCTGGATCATGTAAAACCATCATAAGGAGGTATATATTTAGTAAGCCAAGTTTGGAGACAGGCTATGTTTAAAGCAACTAACATGTCCAATGTAGCTATTAAGGCTGTGCACAACAGTGTAATGAGGTACCCGAGTACACTCCCAGGCTTACAGGCGAATACTCGAGTATTCGGACGCCATGTTTTTTTTATAATTTTTTTGAATTTTTTTGATTTTTTTTGATTTTTTTTTAATTTTTTGATTTTTTGACTTTTTTGACTTTTTTTTCTTTTTTGACTTTTTTTGCCACTACCATACCACTCGGCAGTTTCTCAGATCCCTCGCCCAAAACGCATGCAATTTTACTTTAAGTTGCAGTTGAAGGCGCCGATTTAATAAGAATAATAACAGTAAACAATGCTGTTTTAAAAACCAAAGATGGCAGAATAATCCATTTTCCTCCAAGTCCAAACAGAAATCTGGACATTTGGTCCCAGTTTCTGAAAGGTGAGTTTGACAGTGCTTGAGTTGGGAAACATTTTTACCGACGGTACCATGCCAGCGGCTGCCGCTCTCCCTGGCACGGGTAAGCGTGGGCCTGGACATTTTTTTTTTTTTTTTTATTTTTTTTTTTTTTGTTTGTTTTTTTGCGGCCGAATATTCGGGTACGAGAAATCGTACCCGAGTAGTTGTCAACCGTGCGGGTACTCGAGCATTCGACTACCCGTCGCAGCCTTAGTAGCTATGCCAATGACCCCCTCCCCTTTCCCCTCCAGAGTTTGTCCCTTGTCACTATGTACAGTTCAATTTGTTTTAGTGACGACCTGTATAAAAAGACCACCTATCTACAAAGACCTATCCCTTAGTTTTCACTGAAACTTGTGTCACAGGAAACCTGTGTAGAAAGACCACCTGCTTTTTTTGTCTCCTTTAGACATTCTTTCTTTACAGGTTTCATTGTTAATCAAGCATGTTTTAAGAACCACCTGTATAGAAAGACCACCTGATTATAAAGATCACGTTATTTTGTTTCCCTTGAAAAAGATTTCTCATTGAAACATGTACTGAAGGAACCTGTACGTAAAGATCACCTGTCTATAAAGACCACTTCTCATGTCTCCTTTGAGCGGTCTTAATTTAATACAGGTTTCACTGTTTATTAAAGATACTATGCCCCTTTTGCAGCCAACATCAAATTCTGTAGAACTTTGCAGGAATTATGAATATGTCATGTTTGTCCTATCTGTGAAATTTAAACGTTAGCAGTGTCCTAATATTCCAATTATGCAAGGAAACCCCTTTACTTGCTAGACTTCACTGTCAGGCACTATTGAGTGACTGACAGGCTTTTATCTTCTTTGGTAATAACATACAAAAAATGAGCTGTAAAGGGTACATCAGCATTTGTCTACATCAAAAACCCACTTCTTCTAATGGCCAAGATTAAATTGATTGAATCTTTGCGCAGCATAAAATGTACGACCATTGGGTACAATGGTCTGAAAATCAGACTATTACTTCCTGACTCTATAGCTCTTAAGACGATTCGACAACTAATAGTCGTTATTTTCCCACTTAAAGACATTTTCAAGCCCCCCTGTTTTAAGGGAAGTTCTAAATTAGTATTATTTTTCAAATGCCGTTGGAATTTAACCTTTTCATTTTGTTGGCCTGCAAATGGGACATAGTATCTTTAATACATGTAGGCTATGCAGTGGCGGTCTTCATGTGGCAGTTTGCTACATGTATGTCGCATCTTAATGGGGCTTCTACTTCTACTTCTACAACGATACTCAGCAGGATCCATAAGTCAGTCAATCTTGTT
Source organism: Strongylocentrotus droebachiensis (assembly GCA_035222895.1). Taxonomy (NCBI): domain Eukaryota; kingdom Metazoa; phylum Echinodermata; class Echinoidea; order Camarodonta; family Strongylocentrotidae; genus Strongylocentrotus; species Strongylocentrotus droebachiensis. The sequence goes on from JAVYIG010010819.1 coordinate 59,836, forward strand.
GTGGGCTATACTGTATGGACCTGATTTTAGCGGTAAATGTGCTGACTAATGGTTGTTGTCTGCACACCCAGCGAGTCACATGATCTTGTATCAGTCGGGTAATGAAGAGGGCATTATGGGCCTAGGGCGTAACCTTCCTGAAACAATAATAGATGAATTATCCCTTTAAGTGGAATCCTTTTGTAACATGTACCGGTATTAAAGGCACTATGATGTGTGTAATAGATGACTTATTCTTTTAAAGAGAAGGTTGAGTTCTGGGTAGAGGTGACAAATAATACAGTGAGCATTTTCATTGTTAGTTTCCTGAAAAGCATGGCTCTTCAAATGCTTTTTATGCTTTTGATTATTTCACAGCACACAACTCTTGCAAATTGAAACCACTTGCAAATTTTGCGAACATTATTTGTACTTTTTGTCATTCGCAATTATCGTGAAAATAATTTGTGAGCGTTATCATTCTTATTATGCAAGTGTGGAAGAACATCAGATAAGACATGTTTCCTGAAAAGCATGGCTCTTCAAATGCCTTCATATTCTAAATATGGCATGTAACATCGTAAAAATTGGGGGTATGATTTTTACGCAAAGTGTTCGTGTAGTCCCATATACATCTTTCTGTGTACAGTGTGTGTAACTTTACCAAGACTTGGCCAAATTTCTTATCATTTTGATGATTCCAGACCCTTGCAATACACACAAATTCTTATATATATGCTAGATGATCAACCTTTTCTGGTCGATTCCACACTGTTTCCACAATGCAATTGCGTGACCATAACTCAACTTCATCTTTAAGTTTATTTTCTATCTGCTACCCTCTGACCTTTTGACACAGGTCATCCAGGGGTCATTCAACGGGGAGAGTCCGACCAGTGAGAGCCAGGGTGGAGAGACGAGATTCACTTACTTCCCAGCCTCCGCGGCCATCCCTGGCGATGGGGCGGGGCCGGCTAGCGGAGGGGAACAACAACCAGGGATCACACAGCCTTCTGGTGCTGCTGGCGGTAAGTTTTCATGATATTTTGGAGAAAGTTGAGTTGTTGTAAACAATAAAAATAATCTGTGAATTCTTAGTATTCTTATATACTTCTTATATTCTTATTTCTTATCATATTCCAAAACTTCACAGTAATTGGCATACTACATACATAATCAATCTGTCCCAATGACTCCCAGACATTTTCTTTCTCAATAAAAATCACATACGGTAAAACTAAAATTATTTTGAATTGCTCATTGCTATTTGCTCATTTAGGGCTCCTTTTAAATACCATTGATAAAGTTAGTGGTTGCCTGAGACAATTAATATAACTGTCTTTTTTTAACCCGAAATCTGTTGGAAGGTATTCTACTCCTATGTTGCTCTCATGTCATTTTTTTCTGTTCTTTCACATCAACATGCGTTTTTTAATATTTTTTGGTATTTATGAGTATTTTTCTTTCTGTTTGCCACTGACTAACCATCGTCATTTGTTGCCAATTTGCAGGTCAGTTTTATGTAATGATGTCGCCCCAAGACGTACTGCAAGGCGCTTCACAGAGAACCATCGCACCAAGGACACACCAGTTCAATACGTAAGCATTATCTGCAGCACTGGGTAGGAGTACGAGACCAAGGCCCCTTTTAAAAAACTTTTCATCAGTGACAAATGACAGCTTTTGTTATAAACTAGAGAAATCCTTGCTTCTGATTGGTTATCACCAGAATTGTCACTGATTTTTGTAATTTGTCATTGAAAAAAGGCTTTGTGAAACGGGTCCCTGGTTGTAGTACATGATAAAGATACTTGTAGAAGTGACTAAGTTCCTTCATGCTAATTGTGCAGGGCATTTCTGTAACTTCATAACTGACCAGTAAAGATTTGTAAAGACAGTTGTTTAGCATCAATATGAAAATACTCATCACAGTGACCAAGTTCCTTTCATGCTAATTGTGTAGGGCATTTCTGTAAGTCAATAACTACAAAGTGTGAATGTAAGAATCAAGGTTTTAGTATCAATATGAAGATCTGAAGTTTGCTGCATCAGGAATCTTGTCATAATAGGGTAGAAAAAAACTAAAGAATGCAAAGAGCTGGGACCAGTAAAATCATCCTGTTATAACAGATACCTTGTTAAATCAGGGCTCCGTCTTACAAAGAGTAGATATCAATCGCAACTTATTTGCAAAGTTGATTTTGTTATTGTTGTTAATTTAACCTGATGCAGGAAAATCGACAATTCGAGAACGGTTCGTGATGAGAGAAGGAGGGCGACCCATAACGAGGTCGAGAGGAGAAGAAGAGATAAGATTAATAATTGGATCGTCAAGTTATCTAAGATCATCCCCGACTGCAACATTGACCATTCCAAACAAGGGCAGGTTAGTAGTCAAGAGGTTAGTATTGCAATGCCTTCCTATTTTCTTTTTGATTCAAATGATTTTATTTCTCATGCAAAACATAATACAAGAATAATTAGCGGGGTAATACAGAGCTGCCAACTAGTACGGATTTCCCGTAATTGGTACGGAAATTAACGACCATTACGGCAGTACGGAATGTTGTCTAAAAATTACAGATTTTTTTTTTTTTTGCGCATAGGGATCTATCGTAGCAAGTGCTGTACAGTATGGTGGCCATCCAGCACTCGCTGCATGAGAAAGATGGAAAATTATCAAGTATTCTCTTAATAGAAGCCAATTTTTCATTGAAAACTTATGTGTTGTGATGAACTGAAAATCAATATTTAGCAACTTTGTGAGAGTAAAATCACAACAAATTTCAGATAATCATGCGCGCATGCGTCCGCTTGCCATTGTTTTAAGATTCATGGCGCCGCATAGGAAATTACTGATTTATTCCCCAACTTACTGATTTTGAGCCTTATGGTTACTGATTTTCTGTTCTGGAGGTTGGCAGCTCTGGTAATAGTATATTTGTAAAGCGCTTAGAGACATTTGTATTCAGCACTATATAAAAATTAAATATTATTATTATTATTAAACTAGGCATATTCTTCTTCTTCTAATTACTATTATTATTATCATTTAATTTGATACAGAGTAAAGGCGGGATCTTGTCCAAGACGTGTGACTACATCCATGACCTCCGCAATTCCAACACCCGCATGGCGGAAAGCCTCAAGGATTCAGAAAGGCTCACCGTCGACATAGACCTCATGCGACAGCAGCTCGAAGAACTCAAAGGAGAAAACGCCCTCTTAAGGGCACAGTTACAACAAGCGGGAATCGATCCGGCGGGAAATTCAAATTGAAACTTTTTTTTCTCGCCCGGCATTTTTTTTTGTTTTTTTGTCATTTTGAGATTTTTCCAAGTCAGGACATGTTTGTATATTGGAGACCGTTTGAGACTCATCCCTTTGTTATTTTTGTATTCCTAAGCCATAGAGTAGGCTCCATGAGTTGCATGTTTTGATTTGGGTTGGCGTATCCAAGATTATCGATCGAAGCGTAAACTGGATACTTGTTCAACAGTATTGAATAAAGCATTTTCAGCACCATAAATAAAGCCAGGGTAATAATGGGGAAGCGCCAAGAACGTGACGGACATGTGCGTTATAACACCTTTTCACAATGTCTCTGAGAGTCAACCGCATCGTTGCTTGTTCATATTTGCTATATCCATAGTTTGACTTAACATCTAAAAGTTTTCACATTTTCTTCTTTTTTTTGCGAAAAAAAAGGTTTATCACCAAAAAAAAGAAACTCTGAGAAATTCCCACTTTTGCAGCCTCATAGGTTTCTCATTTTTCACCTTAAGGTATATCTTCTATTTAACTTTCGTAGTTTCATGATTTTGCTTTTCCTTCATCTTTATAAAGAGCTGTCTGTAATTTCATCTATTTAAGAACAAGAAAAAAAGAAATCATTACCACTGCTGGCCCGGTGTCAAAACAGTTCTAAATTTTCATAAACCAAGAAATAATTTGTAGATAATGTTGATGTGTTTTTGCTATGCCATTTAACCAGTTTGCATGAAAAGTTTTGTTGATTGTACACAGGAAGACACAATTTACTTTCTGGGAGGAAAAAGAGAGATTTATACTCTACATGTGAAGTTTAGCAAATACTCCATTTAGATATTTCTATACAAGGTATTTTTTTCAATTGACGGGGTCGGTGCGGTTTGTAATTTTTCTTTTTTTTTTCTTTTACCTATGTATCAGTTGATGAAAATAAGATCAATCGTTGCCAATTTAAGAAGGGAAAACTTATTGGTTTAGAAGAAAAGAAAACTGAACTGCTATAGGTTAACATTCAAGACATTCAGGGAAAATATAACCGTTTTTATGATATTTTTGTTGTGTGTGTGCGTCAGTGAGAAAGAATAACAGCAACTGTACATGTAAATAAATGTAATTATCTACAAATGGTATAAATCTGTAATATCAGTTTGGGATCTTTGTGAAATTACCTTCTTTAATTTTTAACATCTATTTTGCTCTACAGTGCTGGTATCTTAATCAGTTGTATTTTTGCATTGTAATTAACGGTAATATAAATTTGGGTGAGTTTATTTTTGTTGGGCCCAAAAAAACATTTTTCAGCCAAGTTGGGCAAGAAGGGTTTCCAATTTTCTAAATATTTCTTACACAAATTTGGACAGGTAATTTAAACATTGTAGCACACTTCACAGATTAATAATATTTTATTTAAAAAGAAAAAAACAGTATTGAATCTTGTACATTGCTTCTTATCGTTGATGATATTGTTGTATATTTCAGCTTGAAATACATCAAGATACATACTTTGAAAATGTTCTGTTTCAATTTCATAATTATTTTTTGTATATTTTTGCTCTACTCGTTCATGTACCAAGACAAATATTTGAAAAAGGCACTAATTTCTTTAACTAAACTTGTTTATTTTCATTACTAAGAACTGGCCACCGTAACACAAAGGTTTGCAATCACTTATTCATTTGAAACAATGACTCTGATTGGTTAATGGTCAGCCTTTTGAACAATATGTAAATGCAACAATGATCTTGATTGGCCATTGCCACTTTGCGATTGATTGCAAACCTTTATGTTACAGATCAAGCATACTGGTAGTAGTCTTGTATCAGGACCCTGAAGAGAAACCATCCAAGGTCTGCATTGGTAGACTATGATGAGTATTAAAGTCATTAATTTATAGCTGAGAATTCTGAGGGAACGCCATGTGAACTTTGAAAGCCAAATAAGTCTAGTCTGTGTTTTTTGTACACAAGATGAACACAGGAGATGGTGTTTTATAGCAGGATTACTGTAATAAAATGATTTCCAGAGGTTTGATACCTATTCAGAAAGTTGACAGTTGTATGTCTTGTTTTTTATGCCTCCGTTACGAAGTAGCCGGAGGCATTATGTTTTCGGGTTGTCCGTCCGTACGTACGTACGTCTGTACGTACGTACGTCTGTACGTACGTCCCGTTCTCGTGATCGCGTTATCTGAAGAACCGATTGATGGATTCCTGCCAAACTTTGGTCATGTATGTATCTTGCAGAGCCGATGAACTGATTAGATTTTGGGGTCACGAGGTCAAAGGTCAAAGGTCACAGGACTCATTATGTATGCAAAAACAGCTCGTGATCGCGTTATCTGAAGAACCAATTGATGGATTCCTGCCAAACTTTGGTCATGTATGTATCTTGCAGAGCCGATGAACTGATTAGATTTTGGGTCACGAGGTCAAAGGTCAAAGGTCACAGGTCTCATTATGTATGCAAAAACAGCACGTGATCGCGTTATCTCAAGAACCGATTGATGGATTGCTGCCAAACTTAGGTCATGTATGTTACTTGCAGAGGCCGATGAACTGATTGGATTTGGGGTCATGAGGTCAAAGTTCAAAGGTCAAAGGCCACAGCGCACATTATGTATGCAAAAACAGCTCATGATCGCGTTCTCAAGAACCGATTGATGGATTCCTGCCAAAATTAGGTCATGTATGTTACTTGCAGAGCCAATGAACTGAGTAGATTCTTGGTTCATAAAGGTCAAAGGTCATGGGCTCATTATGCATGCAAAAATAGCTTGTGAACGCATTCTCATTAGAACTGACAGATGGATTACTATTTAACT
>JAVYIG010010820.1:0-65902 GCA_035222895.1 Strongylocentrotus droebachiensis
TAATGTAAGGTGAGACCAAAATGTTCATATCATAAGTCTGATGAGTGCTCAATTGAGCCATTTTATTAAGTTTAGGCTAGATCCTAGGCTAGGCATGACGATGTGGTATGGTAGCTATGCTAGCGTTTGCCGTCCCCGTTGGCGTCCGACTAGCGACTGCTAACTTCATGGACCCTGGGCCTAGCTCTTCGAAGATGTTTGGCAGAAAAGTATCTAAAGCCTACGGTGGTCATCCACTGTTAGATCTAAATCAGGGGGTCTAGACTAGACTTTAGACTGCCTTACTCATATTGCTGTGAGAGTTGGTGAACACCAAAACAAATTAGTGAGCGTCTTTCCTACCATACACTCGACTCTCCCATACACTCTACGTGTATTTGTGTATAATTTTCGTGCGGTGCGATTCATATTTTAACACGCAAATTGTATAGGCAAATTGATCTGCAGTTGAATCGCTCTTCTCGACCAATTTGACTTTTCAACGTGACGTCATCGGGTCTTGTCGAGTGCGAGTCTTAAAAACGCACGACTTCAGCACGCGCATAATATCAAGGCGAATATAGTACCGGGCAGATTTCGGGCAGATTTCGGGCTGATTTCGGGCTGATTTCGGGCTGATTTCGGGCTGATTTCGGGCGCGACCCGAACATCGTTTCTTCAGCTACGCGCTTCGGGCATCGGGTCGGCCCGCTGCCAAAACCTTTAGGCAGTAGTGTATATTGCTTTTGGGCTAATCATGGTTGGTCAGAAGTACAAGTGATTCCAAATTTTGACTTTTCAGATTTTATAAAAACACAGAAAAAATGCTTGATTGATACTTTTTTTGAAAATGTTTTGAAAAGAAGACCAATTGAAAATTGCATTTACCAGTAATGACTATTTTAACATTGAACTTAAAAACAAATTTATAGGATACATTACTGTAGGCAGCAAAGTGATCAGATTTTGAGATCGTTGGGTCAAATGGCAATGGTCTTAAAGATGAAATGACATGTTGATATCTAGGCCTTTAATTCTCATGTTGATATTCCAAGAATAATTCAAGCCGAGATCTTGACTGAATTTAGGTGGAGATATATTGGAAATGCAGTCACATTTGTTTTGGTATTTTTATTATTAACTTCATTTGTCTTTTTCCTTTCATCTTAACTTTACATACTCCAGATGAGACGTATCAGCGATCTTACCAATCATCACAAAAAAGTTATGAAGCTTCTCCTAGAGGTGATCAGCGATTTAAACAATCAACACAAACAAAATTTCAAGATTCTCCTATAGGTAATTGGTCTTGATTCTTTATTTAATTCAATTCAATTTTATTTCATTCAGTTAAATAAAAACATTACATATAACAATCAGGAAATTTTGAGATAAAACATGATGCAACTTGAAAATTTATCCTGAAAAGAATTCCTGCAATATCACATTCTCTAAATTCTTTGGAGGATCGGTGTGTGTGCTACTACTGAAGAACAATTAATGAAAACTAAGAATCTGTTATTTGCCCACAAGACTTTAGAGCTGATTGATACAAAAGAGAAATCCACCAAAGTATGATAATTGCATTGATCGGAAGGCAAAATATACAATCAGTTTGTATCACTTTTCCCTTGCAAGTTTGAGATGTTGATATCTAGGCCTTTAATTCTCATGTTAATATTCCAAGAATAATTCAATCCCAGATCTTGACTGAATTTAGGTGGAGATATATTGGAAATGCAGTCACATTTGTTTTGGTATTTTTATGCCTCCGCCACCGAAGGTGGTGCCGGAGGCATCATGTTTTCGGGTTGTCTGTCCGTGCGTCCGTCCCGTTTGACCGTTATCACAATATCTCAAGAACCATTTAAGATTTAAACTTAAGACTCGGGAATAGTATTTATCACCATAGGAAGACGATCTGATTAGATTTTGGAGCACGTAGGTCAAAGGTCAAGTGTCACAGAGGTCAACTTATGAAATTCCTTGTATTGAGTTTGTTAGCGCGATATCTCAAGAACCATTTGAGATTTAAACTTTAAACTTAAGGATAGTATGTATCACCATAGGAAGACGATCTGATTAGATTTTGGAGCACGTATGTCAAAGGTCAAGGTTCACAGAGGTCAACTCATGAAATTCCATACATTGAGATTGTTATCATGATATCTCAAGAACCACTGGAGATTTAAACTTCAAACTTAGTGATAGTGTGTATCACTATAGGAAAACAATCTGATTACATTTTGGAGCATGTAGGTCAAAGGTCAAGGGTCATAGAGGTCAACTTATGAAATTCCATACATTGAGATTGTTATCATGATATCTCAAGAACCACTGGAGATGTAAAAACTTCAAACTTAAGGATAGTATGTATCACCATAGGAAGACGATCTGATTAGATTTTGGAGCATGTAGGTCAAAGGTCAAGTGTCACAGAGGTCAACTTATGAAATTCCATACATTGAGATTGTTATCATAATATCTCAAGAACCACTGGAGATTTAAACTTCAAACTTAATGATAGTGTGTATCACCATAGGAAGACAATCTGATTAGATTTTGGAGCACGTAGGTCAAGGGTCACAGAGGTCAACTTATGAACGTTTCGGTTTGTAAAATTGCTCTATGACGGAGGCATCATTTTCGACTGCGCGCAGTCGAATTCCATCTAGTTATTACTAACTTCATTTGTCTTTTTCCTTTCATCTTAACTTTACATACTCCAGATGAGACGTATCAGCGATCTTACCAATCATCACAAAAAAGTTATAAAGCTTCTCCTAGAGGTGATCAGCGATTTAAACAATCAACACAAACAAAATTTCAAGATTCTCCTATAGGTAATTGGTCTTGATTCTTTGTTTAATTCAATTCAATTTTATTTCATTCAGTTAAATAAAAACATTACATATAACAATCAGGAAATTTTGAGATAAAAAATGATGCAACTAGAAAATTTATCCTGAAAGGAATTCCTGCAATATCGCATTCTCTAAATTCTTTGAGGGATCGGTGTGTGTGCTACTACAATATACAATCAGTTGGTATCACTTTTCCCTCGCAAGTTTGATGAAATATTCTCTTGAAATTTCGATTTCTAGACCCTGTTTGCAAGTTCATAATTTTTTAGGAATAGACGCATAATGCTGCAAAAGTTGCCAATGTTTTCTTAATATCTTGATAATTACTCACCTACTTTCAAAGAAAATGTTGTCATTGGGTAGTATTAGGTTCTTCTTTCCATTGGTGGTATCAGATTGTCCAAATCTTGACCAGTTTTTTTTTTGCAATATGGAACTGTGTGTGAACTTTATTGCTTTTGGGCTAATCATGGTTGGTCAGAAGTACAAGTGATTCCAAATTTTGACTTTTCAGACTTTATAAAAACACAGAAAAAACGCTTGATTGATACTTTTTTTGAAAATGTTTTGAAAAGAAGACCAATTGAAAATTGCATTTACCAGTAATGACTGTTTTAACATTGAACTTAAAAACAAATTTATAGGAAACATTACTGTAGGGAGCAAAGTGATCAGATTTTGAGATCGTTGGGTCAAATGGCAATGGTCGTAAAGATGAAATGACATGTTGATATCTAGGCCTTTAATTCTTATGTTGATATTCCAAGAATAATTCAAGCCGAGATCTTGACTGAATTTTAGGTGGAGATATATTGGAAATGCAGTCACATTTGTTTTGGTATTTTTATTATTAACTTCATTTGTCTTTTTCCTTTCATCTTAACTTTACATACTCCAGATGAGACGTATCAGCGATCTTACCAATCATCACAAAAAAGTTATGAAGCTTCACCTAGAGGTGATCAGCGATTTAAACAATCAACACAAACACAATTTCAAGATTCTCCTATAGGTAATTGGTCTTGATTCTTCATTTAATTCAATTCAATTTTATTTCATTCAGTTAAATAAAAACATTACATATAACAATCAGGAAATTTTGAGATAAAAAATGATGCAACTAGAAAATTTATCCTGAAAGAAATTCCTGCAATATCGCATTCTCTAAATTCTATGTGGGATCGGTGTGTGTGCTACAACTGAAGAACAATCAATGAAAACTAAGAATCCGTTATTTGCCCAAAAGACTTTAGAGCTGATTGATACAAAAGAGAAATCCACCAAAGTATGATAATTGCATTGATCGAAGGCAAAATATACAATCAGTTTGTATCACTTTTCCCTCGCAAGTTTGACATGTTGATATCTAGGCCTTTAATTCTCATGTTGATATTCCAAGAAGAATTCAATCCCAGATCTTGACTGAATTTAGGTGGATATATATTGGAAATGCAGTCACATTTGTTTTGGTATTTTTATTACTAACTTCATTTGTCTTTTTCCTTTCATCTTAACTTTACATACTCCAGATAAGACGTATCAGCGATCTTACCAATCATCACAAAAAAGTTATAAAGCTTCTCCTAGAGGTGATCAGCGATTTAAACAATCAACACAAACAAAATTTCAAGATTCTCCTATAGGTAATTGGTCTTGATTCTTTGTTTAATTCAATTCAATTTTATTTCATTCAGTTAAATAAAAACATTACATATAACAATCAGGAAATTTTGAGATAAAAAATGATGCAACTAGAAAATTTATCCTGAAAGGAATTCCTGCAATATCGCATTCTCTAAATTCTTTGAGGGATCGGTGTGTGTGCTACTACAATATACAATCAGTTGGTATCACTTTTCCCTCGCAAGTTTGATGAAATATTCTCTTGAAATTTCGATTTCTAGACACTGTTTGCAAGTTCATAATTTTTTAGGAATAGACGCATAATGCTGCAAAAGTTGCCAATGTTTTCTTAATATCTTGATAATTACTCACCTACTTTCAAAGAAAATGTTGTCATTGGGTAGTATTATGTTCTTCTTTCCATTGGTGGTATCAGATTGTCCAAATCTTGACCAGTTTTTTTTTTGCAATATGGAACTGTGTGTGAACTATATTGCTTTTGGGCTAATCATGGTTGGTCAGAAGTACAAGTGATTCCATATTTTGACTTTTCAGACTTTATAAAAACACAGAAAAAACGCTTGATTGATACTTTTTTTGAAAATGTTTTGAAAAGAAGACCAATTGAAAAATTGCATTTACCAGTAATGACTATTTTAACATTGAACTTAAAAACAAATTTATAGGATACATTACTGTAGGCAGCAAAGTGATCAGATTTTGAGATCGTTGGGTCAAATGGCAATGGTCATAAAGATGAAATGACATGTTGATATCTAGGCCTTTAATTCTCATGTTGATATTCCAAGAATAATTCAATCCAAGATCTTGACTGAATTTAGGTGGAGATATATTGGAAATGCAGTCACATTTGTTTTGGTATTTTTATGCCACCGCCACCGAAGGTGGTGCCGGAGGCATCATGTTTTCGGGTTGTCCGTCCGTATGTCCGTCCGTACGTCCGTACGTCCGTCCCGTTTGACCGTTATCACAATATCTAAAGAACCATTTAAGATTTAAACTTAAGACTCGGGAATAGTATTTATCACCATAGGAAGACGATCTGATTAGATTTTGGAGTACGTAGGTCAAAGGTCACAGGTCACAGAGGTCAACTTATGAAATTCCTTGTATTGAGTTTGTTAGCGCGATATCTCAAGAACCATTTGAGATTTAAACTTCAAACTTAAGGATAGTATGTATCACCATAGGAAGACGATCTGATTAGATTTTGGAGCACGTATGTCAAAGGTCAAGGGTCACAGAGGTCAACTTATGAAATTCCATACATTGAGATTGTTATCATGATATCTCAAGAACCACTGGAGATTTAAACTTCAAACTTAGTGATAGTGTGTATCACTATAGGAACACAATCTGATTACATTTTGGAGCACGTAGGTCAAAGGTCAAGGGTCATAGAGGTCAACTTATGAAATTCCATACATTGAGATTGTTATCATGATATCTCAAGAACCACTGGAGATGTAAAAACTTCAAACTTAAGGATAGTATGTATCACCATAGGAAGACGATCTGATTAGATTTTGGAGCACGTAGGTCAAAGGTCAAGGGTCACAGAGGTCAACTTATGAAATTCCATACATTGAGATTGTTATCATAATATCTCAAGAACCACTGGAGATTTAAACTTCAAACTTAATGATAGTGTGTATCACCATAGGAAGACAATCTGATTAGATTTTGGAGCACGTAGGTCAAAGGTCAAGGGTCACAGAGGTCAACTTATGAACGTTTCGGTTTGTAAAATTGCTCTATGACGGAGGCATCATTTTCGACTGCGCGCAGTCGAATTCCATCTAGTTATTACTAACTTCATTTGTCTTTTTCCTTTCATCTTAACTTAACATACTCCAGATGAGACGTATCAGCGATCTTACCAATCATCACAAAAAAGTTATGAAGCTTCTCCTAGAGGTGATCAGCGATTTAAACAATCAACACAAACAAAATTTCAAGATTCTCCTATAGGTAATTGGTCTTGATTCTTTGTTTAATTCAATTCAATTTTATTTCATTCAGTTAAATAAAAACATTACATATAACAATCAGGAAATTTTGAGATAAAAAATGATGCAACTAGAAAATTTATCCTGAAAGGAATTCCTGCAATATCGCATTCTCTAAATTCTTTGAGGGATCGGTGTGTGTGCTACTACAATATACAATCAGTTGGTATCACTTTTCCCTCGCAAGTTTGATGAAATATTTTCTTGAAATTTCGATTTCTAGACCCTGTTTGTTTGCAAGTTCATAATTTTTTAGGAATAGACGCATAATGCTGCAAAAGTTGCCAATGTTTTCTTAATATCTTGATAATTACTCACCTACTTTCAAAGAAAATGTTGTCATTGGGTAGTATTAGGTTCTTCTTTCCATTGGTGGTATCAGATTGTCCAAATCTTGACCAGTTTTTTTTTTGCAATATGGAACTGTGTGTGAACTTTATTGCTTTTGGGCTAATCATGGTTTGCAGAAGTACATGTGATTCCAAATTTTGACTTTTCAGACTTTATAAAAACACAGAAAAAACGCTTGATTGATACTTTTTTTGAAAATGTTTTGAAAAGAAGACCAATTGAAAATTGCATTTACCAGTAATGACTGTTTTAACATTGAACTTAAAAACAAATTTATAGGAAACATTACTGTAGGGAGCAAAGTGATCAGATTTTGAGATCGTTGGGTCAAATGGCAATGGTCGTAAAGATGAAATGACATGTTGATATCTAGGCCTTTAATTCTCATGTTGATATTCCAAGAATAATTCAAGCCGAGATCTTGACTGAATTTAGGTGGAGATATATTGGAAATGCAGTCACATTTGTTTTGGTATTTTTATTATTAACTTCATTTGTCTTTTTCCTTTCATCTTAACTTTACATACTCCAGATGAGACGTATCAGCGATCTTACCAATCATCACAAAAAAGTTATGAAGCTTCTCCTAGAGGTGATCAGCGATTTAAACAATCAACACAAACACAATTTCAAGATTCTCCTATAGGTAATTGGTCTTGATTCTTCATTTAATTCAATTCAATTTTATTTCATTCAGTTAAATAAAAACATTACATATAACAATCAGGAAATTTTGAGATAAAAAATGATGCAACTAGAAAATTTATCCTGAAAGAAATTCCTGCAATATCGCATTCTCTAAATTCTATGTGGGATCGGTGTGTGTGCTACAACTGAAGAACAATCAATGAAAACTAAGAATCCGTTATTTGCCCAAAAGACTTTAGAGCTGATTGATACAAAAGAGAAATCCACCAAAGTATGATAATTGCATTGATCGGAAGGCAAAATATACAAACAGTTGGAATCACTTTTTCCTCGCAAGTTTGATGAAATATTCTCTTGAAATTTTGATTTCTAAACCCTGTTTGCAGGTTCATAATTTTTTAGGAATAGACGCATAATGCTGCAAAAGTTGCCAATGTTTTCTTAATATCTTGATAATTACTCACCTACTTTCAAAGAAAATGTTGCCATTTCCATAGAAAATATCAATTTTTTTTGTATTATGTTATTCAAATTTTGTTTATATGCAGTTTAAGTATTTGTAAATGATATTATTCACATGTTATCTTGTTCAATTTTTTGTTTTGTTTTAATGAAATATTGTTCTGATTTCTGTGGAAATGAAAAATAAACTTGAATTGAATTGAATTGAATTGGGTAGTATTAGGTTCTTCTTTCCATTGGTGGTATCAGATTGTCCAAATCTTGACCAGTTTTGTTTTGCAATATGGAACTGTGTGTGAACTTTATTGCTTTTGGGCTAATCATGGTTGGTCAGAAGTACAAGTGATTCCATATTTTGACTTTTCAGATTTTATAAAAACACAGAAAAAAGCTTAATTGATACTTTTTTTGAAAATGTTTTGAAAAGAAGACCAGTTGAAAATTGCATTTACCAGTAATGACTATATTAACATTGAACTAAAAAACAAATTTATAGGATACATTACTGTATGGAGCAAAGTGATCAGATTTTGAGATCGTTGGGTCAAATGGCAATGGTCGTAAAGATGAAATGACATGTTGATATCTAGGCCTTTAATTCTCATGTTGATATTCCAAGAATAATTCAATCCCAGATCTTGACTGAATTTAGGTGGAGATATATTGGAAATGCAGTCACATTTGTTTTGGTATTTTTATTACTAACTTCATTTGTCTTTTCCCTTTCATTTTGACTTTACATACTCCAGATGAGACTGAACCAAGAAACAACAATCCTATCCCATCAGATCCTACACCAGGACGAGGTAATTGGTCTCGTTTCTTACGTCAATTCAATTTTATTTCATTCAGTTAAAAAAAGAAATACATATAATAATCAGGATAAAAACACAGAAAAAAAACTTAATTGATACTTTTTTTGAAAATGTTCTGAAAAGAAGACCAATTGAAAATTGCATTTACCGGTAATGACTATTTTAACATTGAACTTAAAAACAAATTTATAGGATACATTACTGTAGGCAGCAAAGTGATCAGATTTTGAGATCGTTGGGTCAAATGGCAATGGTCGTAAAGATGAAATGACATGTTGATATCTAGGCCTTTAATTCTCATGTTGATATTCCAAGAATAATTCAATCCAAGATCTTGACTGAATTTAGGTGGAGATATATTGGAAATGCAGACACATTTGTTTTGGTATTTTTATTATTAACTTCATTTGTCTTTTTCCTTTCATCTTAACTTTACATACTCCAGATAAGACGTATCAGCGATCTTACCAATCATCACAAAAAAGTTATGAAGCTTCTCCTAGAGGTGATCAGCGATTTAAACAATCAACACAAACAAAATTTCAAGATTCTCCTATAGGTAATTGGTCTTGATTCTTTATTTAATTCAATTCAATTTTATTTCATTCAGTTAAATAAAAACATTACATATAACAATCAGGAAATTTTGAGATAAAGCATGATGCAACTTGAAAATTTATCTTGAAAAGAATTCCTGCAATATCGCATTCTCTAAATTCTTTGAGGGATCGGTGTGTGTGCTACTACAATATACAATCAGTTGGTATCACTTTTCCCTCGCAAGTTTGATGAAATATTCTCTTGAAATTTCGATTTCTAGACCCTGTTTGCAAGTTCATAATTTTTTAGGAATAGACGCATAATGCTGCAAAAGTTGCCAATGTTATCTTAATATCTTGATAATTACTCACCTACTTTCAAAGAAAATGTTGTCATTGGGTAGTATTAGGTTCTTCTTTCCATTGGTGGTATCAGATTGTCCAAATCTTGACCATTTTTTTTTTTGCAATATGGAACTGTGTGTGAACTTTATTGCTTTTGGGCTAATCATGGTTGGTCAGAAGTACAAGTGATTCCAAATTTTGACTTTTCAGACTTTATAAAAACACAGAAAAAACGCTTGATTAATACTTTTTTTGAAAATGTTCTGAAAAGAAGACCAATTGAAAATTGCATTTACCGGTAATGACTATTTTAACATTGAACTTAAAAACAAATTTATAGGATACATTACTGTAGGCAGCAAAGTGATCAGAATTTTGAGATCGTTGGGTCAAATGGCAATGGTCATAAAGATGAAATGACATGTTGATATCTAGGCCTTTAATTCTCATGTTGATATTCCAAGAATAATTCAATCCCAGATCTTGACTGAATTTAGGTGGAGATATATTGGAAATGCAGTCACATTTGTTTTGGTATTTTTATTATTAACTTCATTTGTCTTTTTTCTTTCATTTTGACTTTACATACTCCAGATGAGACTGAACCAAGAAACAACAATCCTATCCCATCAGATCCTACACCAGGACGAGGTAATTGGTCTTGTTTCTTACGTCAATTCAATTTTATTTCATTCAGTTAAAAAAAAAATACATATAATAATCAGGATAAAAACACAGAAAAAAAACTTAATTGATATTTTTTTTGAAAATGTTCTGAAAAGAAGACCAATTGAAAATTGCATTTACCGGTAATGACTATTTTAACATTGAACTTAAAAACAAATATATAGGATACATTACTGTAGGGAGCAAAGTGATCAGATTTTGAGATCGTTGGGTCAAATGGCAATGGTCTTAAAGATGAAATGACATGTTGATATCTAGGCCTTTAATACTCATGTTGATATTCCAAGAATAATTCAAACCAAGATCTTGACTGAATTTAGGTGGAGATATATTGGAAATGCAGTCACATTTGTTTTGGTATTTTTATTACTAACTTCATTTGTCTTTTTCCTTTCATTTTGACTTTACATTCTCCAGATGAGACTGAACCAAGAAACAACAATCCTAACCCATCAGATCCTACACCAGGACGAGGTAATTGGTCTTGTTTCTTACTTCAATTCAATTTTATTTCATTCAGTTAAAAAAAAAATACATATTATAATCAGGAAAATTCTAGATTACAAATGATGCAACTAGAAAATTTATCGTGAAAAGAATGCTGGCAAAATCGCAATCTCTAAATTCTATGTAGGATTCTATATCAGATTGTCCAAGTCTTGTCCAGTTTTTGTTTGCGATATGGAACTGTGTGTGAATTTACAATTATACATAGGTATTTTATTTGTGCTAATCATGGTGGTTCAGAAGTACAAGTGATTCCATAATATGACTTTTCAGTATTGGGGGGCAGGGAAATAATTCTTGATTGATTCTGTTTTCGAAATGTTCTGAAAAGAAGACTAATTGAAAATTGCATTGCATATGACAAGCAGATATATTACATTAAATTAGGCCTGAGTCATGTCGGGATTTTCATAAACCGGGTCCCGACGGCCTTGCACCGATCGGGACCCGGTGTCCCGAAATCAGCTCGCAGGATTTGTCACTTGCCTCTATAAAAAGCGCATATCATCAGTATGTCCCTTAAAAGTGACCTTTTTTATCAGTCAAATAAATCAACACATGCATACCTCGGCACAGATCGGTATATTCTTCCATTTGACATTATTATTTATCCATGATTGGCGATGTTTAGTGCCATTATCGTGCCTCTAAAAGTAAAAAAACTGGAGCAAAAAATAGAAAGACAACGATCGAGCCGCCATTTTGATTCATGCAGGTTGAATAAATCGGGTCATAAAAAATTAATGTTTGAATAATAAAACGGCTTTCTAAAATGTACTCCTTTACAACATACCGATCGAATAATTTCTAAAAACAAAATAGATATTTTTTCTTTGATTTTGAACACCGCATGCTTCTTTTAAAAGCTGAAAATTACTTGGTAATCACAAGAAGTTTCGATACGGATAGCTGTTGCAAGGCAGGTTCAGACTAGTCTCGGAAAAATGCGCAGTGCTCCTTGTTAGCTGTAATGCGTGCCAGAACGAACCCAAACAAAGACGTGATCGTAACGAGAAAAAAATCATTAAAAACTACCAGAGCACAATTGGAAAGACAACTACTGCTCAAAATTACGATAATCAGATAAATAACTTGGACAAAGGATTCAATAATCGCCCAAGAAATGCCAAAGAAATTGTGATAATCGAGGAGTAACTGGGTACATTTTTATCGCAAGGGGCTTGCTGCAAATACTCGAATCCTTTGTTATACTGCTTTTTACCGTAGAGGGCGTTATTTGGTTTCTAGCCTCGTGTTAGAACACGAGGCTAGAAACCAAATAACGTGTAATTCGGACATATCAGCAGGCCCATTCCGATAATGATTGTACCTATAGTAACTCCTTAAATATCACTATTTCTGTGGCTTTTCTTGGACAACTGTATTATTCCTCCCAGTTATATATCTGCTTACGATAATTTTGAGTAGTTGTCTTTCCAATTGTGCTCTCGTAGTTTTTAATGATTTTTTCTCGCTACGATCACGTCTTTGTTTGGGTTCGTTCTGGCACGCATTACAGCTAACTACGAGGAGCACTGCGCATTTTTCCGAGACTAGTCTGAACTTGCCTTGCAACAGCTATCCGTATCGAAACTTCTTGTGATTACCAAGTAATTTTCAGCTTTTAAAAGAAGCATATGCGGTGTTCAAAATCAAAGAAATAATATCCATTTTGTCTTTTAAAAATTATTCGATCGGTTTGTTGTAAAGAAGTACTTTTTAGAAAGCCGTTTTATTATTCAAACATTAATGTTTCTTTCAACCTGATTTATTAATCCTGCCGAGAGACCCGGCCAGTACAGTAGTTAGCTAGCAGCTGGCAACAACAACCCCATGGCCGGGCGAACTGCTTTGCAACCCATATTAATATCAGCAGTTCGGATTGATTCAGGATGAGCTAGAATATGATTGGTAACAATTAAATACTTAAGTTTCAAGGTGGAATGATTTAAGTGTTGTGCAAAACTGCAATTTCTTACATATTTCATTATTTTTTTCGGAGCGTCGGTTCTCAAAAAACGAAACCGGGACCCGACGGCAACGGTCGGGTCCCGGTGTGATCGACCGTACCGACTCAAGCCTACATTAAATACACACTAAAAACATATTGGACAAGGAAGTAAAAATAAACTTAATAGGCTGCAAACTGAAATCTTTACATGTGGCCGAAATGACCCTGGAAGCTATGAATGTACTTTGGTTTTTGTTGGAAGACATACAAATAGCAGCATTGTTGTGGGGGACAAGAATAAGACTGAGTGTGAGAGATTGCATAACTCTGGGAATCCCCATCACCCCACTCACCTCCATCTCTGATGCCAAATCCCAGATAAGCCACTGATATTTGTATTTCAGAGGTTAAAAGCAATAGAATAATGGTTCAACATATATTCTTTTTCCCCTGAAAAGTATACCAGGCTCTGATATTTTAAAGTCCAAACAAAAAGCCTATACATGCTTAGATGCATACAAACAGGTACATGTACATGTATATTCATTACAGCAAACCTTTCAAAAGCATAGTGAATACAAACTCTTACAGAGCATTTTGTTATGCCTCCGTTACAAAGTAGCCGGAGGCATTATGTTTTCGGGTTGTCCGTCCGTCCGTCCCGTTCTCATGATTGCGTTATCTGAAGAACCGATTGATGGATCCCTGCCAAACTTAGGTCATGTATGTATCTTGCAGAGCCAATGAATTGATTAGAGTTTGGATTCAGGAGGTCAAAGGTCACAGTGCTCATTATTTATGCAAAAATAGCCCGTGATCGCGTTATCTCAAGAACTGATTGATGGATCCCTGCCAAACTTAGGTCATGTATGTATCTTGCAGAGCTAATGAGTTGATTAGATTTGGATTTAGGAGGTCAAAGGTCACAGTGCTCATTATTTATGCAAAAATAGCTCGGGATCGTGTTATCTCAAGAACTGATTGATGGATTCCTGCCAAACGCAGGACATGTATGTATCTAGTTGAGCCAATGAACTGATTAGATGTTGGGGTCATGAGATCAAAGGTCATGGGGCTCATTATATATGCAACAATAGCTTGTGATCGCATTCATTTTAGAACTGATTATTTGAATTTGAATAATTGCTTCTGTTTTGATTTGTGAAATCGCTCTTTGGCAGAGGCATCATTTTCGACTGCGCGCATTCAAAGTTCCATGCAGTTTTAAAATAGTTTCTTCTCCCGCATCAGAATTTGATGAGCTTGATGGATTATGCAAGAAGTAAAGTTATTAAATGAATGATGTCTTGAGAGCAATTTGTTGTAACTGGTGCATATATTTTTCATGTTATTGTACCACTTGTGTTTTTGTTTGTTTTTAAAGATTGTGTGTTTTGAAATTGTTAATCCTTTTTTTTTTTAGCTTCCAATCTGAAAGACCAGTTTATCGGCTTATTGTACAGAGGTGTCGGTCATGTCACTAGTCTATTTGGCACTCAAGAATAAAAAAAGTAAGTCTAAGCAGCAACATGCTTTATACATCCTTGGTCCATGTTGCAGGGGTAGTAGCTTGATTTGTTACTAGGTTGTTGTTGTTTTCTTCTTCTTCTTTTTGTTTGTGTCCACAAGACATTGAATCTACTTAATTTCAATATCTACATTGCATATAATAAAAAGGTACACACATTGAAAATATTCTCAAAAAACTTCATTTCATGATATCTGCATGATATGTTATTATTGAAGGTAATGCAAAGTTTTGGGGAATTTTGAAAGTTGTATGGATAATAATTCTTTACAATTGTAATATATTTGGATGCCCCTGTGGATGTATTATAAGCACTAGAAAATTTAGCCCCTAAAACACTTCTGCTTTCGAGAAATTGAGTAATAAAAAATTAATGGTGCTCCTGGTAAATTTCAAATATTTCAAATAGCACCTAAGGCATTTTCGTGGTACAGGCCTGATAAAAACCTGATTTAAATCGGTTTCCCGATTTTTTTTGATTTTTTCCAGTTTTTTTTTTCTTACTGATTTAAAAAAAAAAAAAAAAAAAAAATCAGATTTTTTTTTTTTTTTTTTTAACCAGATTTTTTTTCTTCTTCCTTATTTTATCCTGATTTTCCCGATTTCCCCCTTATCTTCTCTATTCTTTCCTATTTTGCCCCCAATTTTCTTACATGAAAGGGGGGAATGTTGTTAGATGCCATTTTTTCCCCGCGAATCCTCTTTTTTTTTTTTACTCAAGGGGGGCGTGGTTGAGGGGAAAACAAAAAACCTTTTTTTTTTTTTAATGCTCACTATCACCCCTGGTGGTAACTGGGACCATGAAAATGCAGTTCTGTTATAAGATTTTCAAATATGAATAGCATCGGTCGATTGTAGTCAAGAAGAATTGTTTTAAAGCTGAAGTAATATCGGTCTTGAGAGGGCGCTATACAACATAAAGAGTTTATTTATTTATTTACAATTTCATCACTTTCAACCGCGACAACGATCGTTGAATATTTTAATCGCATATGCTTCCAATATGTTCATTTGAACCGAATTCATGACCCCATACCAAAACTTTGTATTACCTTTAAATTATTGGCAATACACTTGAGTGAAAAACCTTGATAAAGTTGCAAAATTTGTTTGCACAAAATTGTGTCAGTCTTGTATTGGATCATAGTGGAAAGCGGGCAGTTATTGCATGTGTTCATCATTAATGATTTGAACAATCATTTGATATATCAGCCTGTACCTAGCTGTGCATACCCCAGTGGCGTATCCAGAAATTGATAAGGGAGAGGGGCGGCATCCTCCCAAAACATGGGTTCAGTAAATGTATCGGGGCAGCCCCTTTCTTAATTTGTACCTTCAAAAAGCTACACTACTAGCTCCACCCAATGCTGGATATGCCTTTGCCCCATCACCACCTCCATCATTGCAGGGGGTGTCTTTCCAGCACAGATCATCTGTATCAGAATGCACAAACAGCACAGATCCTAAAATTTACACATGTTTTCTTCTCTAAATTTCTAATTTATATTAAAACTCACAATACCCACAGTACCCAAGAAACAAGGTGTTGCGTTGTGAATGAGAAATTTAGCAAAGGAAACCTTTTTATAGACGATGGTTATGCTTTGTTTGCTGTAATAGGCCGGTTAACTAACATATTTAAATTTTATGCATACTTTTTAAACTAGAGTTTGTTTTTGACAACCTGAAAGCAACAAAGCAACAATTAACGTACACAGAGTGGATTCAACATATTGTAGTTCAACAACAGGTTAATGGAATAACTTGTCACTAGGTCCCCAGGAAAGAAACATTCGCAAATTTGAATATGTTAGTAAACTGTTCTATTGAACATGGAAGTGAGAGATAGCGACATGCCTTAATTACACTGCATGTTTTCCACATGCTCCAGTAGCAAAGTATCATGAAAATTTGATGAAAGAAATGTGACAAACAAAGGAAACAAATAACATGTTTAAAAAATAAGTTTTTATTTCTCTTTTATGAATATTGAACAACTTCTGTACATCTTTGTACTGCATTACATTCTGTCATAATGCTAAAGACAAAAATGGAAATTCAGTGCAGACCAGACAATAATCTCCTATGTTATGAGCGAGTGCATGCACACACAAGTGTGGGTGTGTGTGGAAGGGGGAGGAATGCACGACTGCAGATGTAAGGTCAAAGATCAACTGATGCTTCAAATCAATCATTAGCAGTTAACGGCATTGTTTAACAATGTTAAATCTGAGATGCATGGCCCTACGTGCTGTCAGTGTCTGTGATATGGTGTAATATCGAAACTCTAAAAAAGTTGAGCTTCAAAATGATCATGAAGTGCCTCAAAAAAGTACAAATCTTTGAGTGACCGGTTTTACCATACTCATTTTACCCAATAGACTGTAGTGTTATGAAAACCGTTTGGCAAACGCAAAATTTGATTTCCATTTTCAATCATAAATATCTTGATAATAATGCATGCGATTGCCTTGTGAAAGTCATGGGATTCATGTATAATGACCCAAAGGTTTATAATTATGATTGCAGCATGAGCTAAATCAAGGATTTTTTTTAAAAGGATCTGAGACAAAGTTACCAGATCCCTTTAACAGAGCAATTGCAATTGATGCCTGATATGCATGCACTTTGTTCCAATTTAAGAGAATTTTCGCAAGTTTTTCCAAATTAGCCAGTACGGTACTCACTCAAGACATTTTGTCAACACTTTCAAAGTGCCATCTGATTGAATAGACCCTCCCTCACCCATAATTTCATATGAAAAAGTCAGATATCATGAAATTATCATTTTGGGGGATATTTTCAAAGTGTGTACTTTGAAGAAATTTGAAACACTAAGGGTAACACATAAAAATTATGTGTGTTTGTGTATCCTACTTTTCTTCAAACAGTATTAATACATTTACCGTATGTCTTTCATTTCTTTGCATAAACAGACTTTTCTATTGATATTAAAATTCAACAATAGTGTCGGAAATTTCGTTTATTAAAAACATTCTTTATACCTTTATAAATATCTATACAAGGGAAGACATTTGTATTAATTAAAGTGGTGCATTTTATTGTAATACATTTTGCTATTAAATTTTGTTATTAAATCCCCCACCCTTACTCCACGTTTTTGGGGGGATTCAATTTTTTACTGTTATGTTTAACCCTTTTGTATGCAGACAAATCAAAGAAACATTAACAAAAGTTACCCTTTTAGGGGTGAAAAATCTTAACAATATATCATTTGTATTGCCCCTGGGCACATTGTTGATGGACAATAGAGTACAGCAATTTCTTCCTATTTTGTTTCTGTTTAATTTGCAAGACCAATAATATAAACCACGCTCCAAAATTAGAATTGGTATGGTATGGTATACAAAGGGAGACTGTTGGTCCATGCAAGATCTCATTGTTATATTATTGTTTTCTCTTCTCTTCTGCAGGATCAGTGGCCAGCGGCTAGCCTAAAGCTGTACGTTTCCTCTTCACATCTTTTTTGAGTCTGATATTGACTTAAATAAAGCAGACCGTTTTTTCACAAAAAAATGCTGGAGCCTGTGTCCTTATTTTGTGGATCTACTACAGTAGTTTATTTAGAGAGAATATCTTAATGTTTAAGGTTGTAAACAGAATCTATTTATTTGGTGGATGATATAAAGGAATTTCTTACCCCAATTACTTCAACTTTCACAGGTGGGGGATGTTTCATCAAGTAATATCACATGTGCCTGCATTATAATTATGTGCCTCACCAAACAAAAACAGAAACGAAAAACATCTTCAAGAAAAAAAGTCGATGATGAGGGTCTGAGAATATGCTCTATATTCACTGAAAGCTTCTAAAGCTGAAGGTCCAGATAGGATGACAAAAGAAAAAACTTGATAGCCTAAAAGAATTTGACCAACATGAATGCCAGAATATATAAAAGATCAAATTGAAAAAGAAGTAGGTCAGGCACAGTTTGGTTTCAGACCTCAAAGCGGTACAAGGGAAGCCATATTCAGGATGAGAATATTTGAAGAAATGCCACAATATTTTACACTACAAAATAATAGATATCGTTCGACTTTACTATGTGCAATGTTCAATTTGATATTAGTTCTAAAGAGAAGGTTGAGTTCTGGGAAGAGGTGAAAAATAATTTGTGAGAGTTATCATTGTTATTATGCAAGTGTGGAAGAACATCAGATAAAAAATGTACCCTGAAAAGCATGGCTCTTCAAATGCCTTAATATTCTAAATATGGCATGTAACAGCATAAAAATCACGACAGATTTTTATGCGGTCACATGTTTCGTGTACCGGTAGTCCCATATACATCTTTCTGTGTACGGTGCTTGTAACTTTACCAAGACTGGTCCAAATTTCTTATCATTTTGATGATTCCAGAACCTTGCAGTACACACCAATACTTGTAAGTTGTATGCTAGATGATCAACCTTTTCTGATAGATTCCACAACGGTTTCTTTCACACTGCAATCGCATGACCAGAACTCAACTGGAATGTTGAATTATTAACAATTGAAAGTCCAGTTTTACACTTAATATGAAATGAGAGGAGAGAGAAAGAGAGAGGGGATCGAGAGATGGGTGACAAAAGGAGATAAGAAAGATCGAAAAGGAGTATGGGAAAGGGAATACGATGTATGAGGGTTGTATGAAACTGGAGAGGAATGGGATGGCGCCCTACCGAGAAGTTGCAGAAGCATTGGTGAAGTCTCTTCGACTCTTCTGGTGACTATGAGATGCAATTTATAAAGTGAACCATACATACTACCCGCCTACAGAGGGCGACATTACATCAATGGTGATGCCTGTAGTACATCATAACAACGCCCAATAGCGTTCCTTCTCCCCACCCCCCCCCCCCCCTTTTTTTAAATGCATTCATTGTTTCAGAATTGTTTCCTAACAATCAATTTTCGCACATGATATTTCTGGCTCAATCTTGAGGGTATAAAGTGTACAATTTTATATAACTTAATTAAAGGGGCGAATAAATAAATAATGCCAATTATGTTTTATGAGTGCATTTCATTTGAAAATCAAAATCAAAACAAATTTTACAATTACACTGAAATATGTTTTTTAACTCATTATTTCTTATCTTGATATTCCATTACATCACAAGAATCATAAGTATCCACATGTATCAAAAGTAGGCTACTTTCTGTTTATCGGTAATTGTACTATTGTGTTGTGTAAATTGAGCATTGTCCGTGTTCACATTCCCCGAATTCTTCGCACTATGATTTTCAATGAGATATGGCGGAATCCCAGATGAGCTTTTGTGACAATGCTATTTTTATAGGGGAAGGTGAATTAAAGCTGAGATAGAGTTCAAGTGCGAAGGTCGATTATTTTCGTCTTCGTTTCATATTCCCACAGTATATGTTACACAGTGTGAGAGCTATTACTATTACTACTACAACTACTACTACTAGTACTACTACTATTACCATTTACTTTTACTCTGTTACTATTACTATTACTTTTATTATTACTATTATTGCTACTACTACTACTACTACTATTCTTCTTCTTCTTATTATTATTATTACTATTACTATTACTAATACTTCTACTATTACTTTTCCTACATAATTATTACTGTTTTCGTTGTCAGATTTTTTTTTTGGGGGGGGCCTGTGCCTCCCCCCCCTCCCCCCTCCCCCCCCCCCTCCCCCCCCCTCCCCCCCTCCCCCCCCTCCCCCCCCCCCCAAAAAAAACTCTTGGATCCACTAATGTTGTGTAGTATCAAGATCCAGTTTGAAATCGTTATTCTGTCAACATTCAGATAGAGATAAAGTAATATAGGACCCCAGAAATTTAATTTATGCTCCTTTAATTCAAGTCGAAAATGGCCCGAGACGGAAAAAACAACATTTTGAACTCTGCATCAGTTTACATCAAATTATTGTCGTAAATTATTTCAAACCCATGACACATTCCCGAGAATATATATTTATTGTTGGCCGCCTCGTGGAAAACTACCTCTATTAAAATGTGGGGAAATATTCGGATTCATTGTCACAGCATAGGGAGACATCACAGCGAGCTTGGTAACAGTAGCATATAATAGAGAGAGCAGGAAATGTATAAAGAAAAAAGGACCTAGTCTCACATAGCCGGTAACGAAAACTCAGTATTCATAATTAAAGTATAGAATTTGTTGAAGTTAACAAAAATATGAAAGCGGTAGAATTATCCTTGATTGTTTTTAAAACGATTGTGGACAGATTTAGTAGTCCAAGATTTCATCTTCGAGGGAGGGGGGGGGGGGGGGGGTGGTATTAGATACATTTTGTCTTGTGAGTGCATTTCATTTATAGGCACTTGGTAGAAAATTATCAAAATCTCCAACAAATAACTTTTTCTACTAATACAAATGTTGCTCTTGTTTTTCTCCTCACAGTTATTTCTGATCTGTATTTTTCTTTATAGCACAAGAATCATAAACAGAAATCTATATAGTATTAAATTACTGTATTATCCACTTGTATCAAAAGTATTGGGCCTACTTATCGTTTATCGGTAAGGTAGCTAGTGGGACGGGACAAGGACATTTATATACACGTTTGTGTTGTGTCAAATCAATTGAGTATTGTTCGAGTTCACATATTCCCCAAATTCTCTCCACTCTGATTTTCAATGAAACATGGAGAAAACCCCGATAAGCTTTTATGAAAATGATAATTTTTTTTAATGGGAATGTGAATGAAAGCTGAGTGTTCAAATGTGAAGCCTGGTGTGGAGGTCGATTATTTTCGTCTTCGTTTCATCCCCACAAAGTTACAGTACTTCAAGACCATTAACTAACAACCATAAATTATATGTATCGGGTAGAAAGGTAAAGAAAAAGAAAGGGAGAGAAGGGATGGAATGAGAGAGAGAGAGAGAGAGAGAGAGAGGTGGGAGGGGGATGCTGTCACAATTACCCTTTGCTAACGGCAGTTATATTAAAAAATATGTTTTTATTAATGTATATGATTCAACCAGAGGCGGCGGACCCGGGGGGCAGGGGGGCACAGTGCCCCCCCCCCACTTTTTCAAGTACCCAAAAAGTGCCCCTTTTTCCATGGGAAAAGTGCCCCTTTAACTTTATAAGAAGCGCCCCTTTTTACATAAAAAGTGCCCCTATTACTTTGATATGTGCCCCTGTTAATTTTTAAAAGTGCCCCCTCTCCTTTCCACCTCTGATATGTGCCCCTTTTATTTTGACACGTACTTCTTTTCCCAGAAAAGTTCCCAGTTTCCTTTGCAATAAGTGTCTATTTTTCATTTTCATAAGTGCCCTTTTTAATCTCTAGTAAGTGCCTCTTTTCGGATACGAGAAGCGCCCCTTTTCACTTTTGTTAAGCGCCTCGTTCACCTCTGATAATTGCTCTATTCAAATCTTAGAGGTGCCCCTTTTACTTTGACAATTGCCCCTTTTCCTTTGTAAGAAGTGCCCCTTTCCCTTTTAATAACTACCTCTTTTTAACTCGGATAAGCGCACCTTATATTTTCACATGTGCCCCCTTTGCTTTCTAATATGTGCCTCTTTTCCTTATGATAAGTGCCCCCATTTAACAAAGAGCCCTTCGTCTTTTCATAAATGCCCCTTTTCACCTATGAAAATAGTCCTTTTTCATTCTCCTACTAGTGCTCCTTTTCATGTCTGGTAAATGACCCTATTCAATTCTGAGAGACAATCGTTTTATTTTGACAAGTGCCCCCTTTTCCTCCTGATAACTGCTCTTTTCATCTCTAATAACACCCCCTTTTATATTGACACGTGCCCCTTTTTCTTCCTAATAAATACTCTTTTTCCTTCATAATTTCCGCTTTTCATAAAAGCCCCCTTTCACCTCCAATAAATGCCCTTATCAAAATCTGATCGGTGCTCCTTTTCTTTCAACAAATGCACATTTCCCTTTATTATTAGTGCCCCTTTTTCATTCTCATAAGTGCCTCTTTCATGGTGTTTGCCCCTTTTCAGGTGCGATAAGTGCCCCTTTTCACCTCTGATAATTAACCTTTTTTAACATTGATACGTGCCCCTTTTCCTTTCTTATGAGGAACCTATCCCTTTTTCATAAATGCCCCTATCAAAATCTGATGGTTGCCTCTTTTCCGTCGACAATTGTCCATTCTCATAAGTGCCTTTTCATCCCTGGTGAGTGCCCCATTTTCACCCTTTGTACTTTGACACGTGCTCCTTTTATTTTCTAATAAGTGTGTTATCCCTTCGATAAGTGTCCCCCTTTCCTCTCATCCTTAAACGTGCCCCTAATTTCAAGCGACTTAGAGCAATATCTCCCAAAGCTCGCTCGCTACGCTCGCTCACATTTATAGATGTTATAATTATGTTACTTAATAAAGGTCTTTTCAGTTTGCTGTTATGAAAATGTGCTTATTTATAACCCGATGAGGATTGGTTTTTTTTCCTCTTTATAAGATGTAGTTTTCTCACTGTGACCTCACAAATCTTATATTTTTCCTCGCTCGCAAATGATTTTTTCGACCATCACACCCAACTGCAAGGTATGATGCTTTAAAAAGCAATATTTTATACGATGTATAAAGAGAAACAAATATTGAAATCATCCCTGATAATGTAATCAAATTGTAGGGGTATATACCAATGTCTAAAAATTGTTTATTTTCGCTTTGAGATTTCCCTTTGTAGGTGCCCCTTTTCCCCAGAAAGTGCCCTTTTTTGTTGGTGCCCCCCCCCCACTTTGGAAGTCACTCCGCCGCCTCTGGATTCAACTATAGGTACATATTGATAAAAGACAGGTTGTTTTAATTTTTCACAAGAATTGACATTGTCATAATACACTGTTGGTCATAATGGTGGAATAATTATTTTACCCCAATTTATTGAATTATTTTGACAATGATTTAATCCTAATAGATCTAGATAATAGTATACATTCTCAGATTTTATTGAATGACAATTGGGGAGTGTGTGTTTTGCGTGACTGCTAAAGCATGTGTGTGCTACTATGCTAATCAATTAGGGAACCTACGTCCTTATGTTACACCCCCATGGCGTGTAGGGATGGTTACTGTAAATAACTGGAAATAATCAAAGATGAGGAGAAACAAGTCAGTTGGTGTACTCAGTGCTCACTCAAAATGTAGAATGACACATTTATTATCTCCATAATAAATATCAACGAATAACAGAAATCATCATACAATAGCAATATTGTAAGAACAAACCTTCTAGAATTATAATGTTTTCCGTCTTCTTATCCTAATGGATACATAACCATAACAATTAATATCAAACGTCTTGTACATCACACTTCTTAACAATTTCATCCTTAAGCATGTTCCTTTGAAATTGCTAAATACTACCTGTGAATGTATTCTGTACGCTAACCAATTACAATATACATTATACAAACCCGAGAACTAACCCGGATCATGTTTATACTAAAGATACCATGTTCATATAAACCATGACTTTTCCTTTAACTATCCTTATGCTCTCATGAACATACTATTCATAAAGAAGTCCTACTATTATTATAAAACGGTATCCAAGTAAACTCCCTTAAATAATCAAGGATTATTTAATACAAGTTCTATTATATCATCCAATAAAACTAACAATTAACTATAAGAAATAAACTTAAAGTGTAGTTTAACAAACTACTAAACTGAATCTCAAAAGTAGTAATGACACTTTAAATCATCACATCAAAATGACTACTCTAATAACAAACTATACAACTTGACCAAACTGGAACAAAGATATTCTATTCACTACAAATATCGAGAGGAAAATATAAAGAGAACCATGTAAAACCCTCTAAAGTATTATAAAAACAAAGCAGTCTTTTACAACTATCTTCATGGGAGGAAGCTTGATCCAATAATCATATAAATCAACTTGCACAAGCTCAACTACCAGTCTTCCTAGTTAGTCTACTTTCCAGGCACTCTGAATCACTATTCTAAACTCAAGTCCTATTAATACAAGAAAGACTATGTACAATACAACATAATATGCTAAATGGGTCTGATCTATTAGACTACCCTATGTCAATATTCTAGGTAGGTCCATGGTGGACAGACCACAGATTCCTCTATCTACAGCTCTTATCATTCACTCTCATCTTAGGTCCAGTCTCCTCACTTTCTGGAGTTCGGAGTTGCTAAACCCTTTCACATCGAAGTCTTAATCTACTTATTTATATAATAATATATATATATATATATACATGATTCAAAGGTTCAAGTACCAAAACTGATCATGTTTAAAAGTAATACAATAAAGTTATAGATACAGTAAATATCCAATAGAAAGCCAAACAGACAGTTACTTACTCTGTTCGAAAGCTAAAACGGTGCACCATGCTATAATAAAGCATTACAATACTCTTGCTTTATAATAACCAACTAAACTGCTAAATACTATGGATGGAATACCAGTAAAATGTATTACTTTAGCATGAATACATAAAATATACAATATACATGTATACATACTAATATCAAAATACATAGATAGAAATGATATTGTCTTACCTGGAAATAATCAAAGATGAGGAGAAACAAGTCAGTTGGTGTACTCAGTGCTCACTCAAAATGTAGAATGACACATGTTGTACACTATTCATGCTGACCGATCCCTGCTCAAGTCTTAATCTCCAAGTTCGTCCATTTATGCTGGTAGGGTAATGTTTACTAAACTGGGGGATTAATCCTTAGTCTGTAATTCTGAGGGTAGAGTTTCTTTGTGCTCACTGGACATAGCAAACTCATATAAACTTACTAAACAATACAAAGTTAGGAACAAAGGGGTGGGCATTTACTAACTAAAGTGGAGTGGGCATTTATTAGTGAGTCATCAAACATCAAAGACTATATCTCTATAGGGGTATAACACAGCACAGTATATCTCTATAGGGGTATAACACCTTCCCCCACCAAAAAAAATAAATGTCCACTTGACACTCAAACAATGTCATAACTGTAAGGGAAAGAAACAAAAAAAATCCCAATGTTTAAACCAAGAAAATATACCACTGATTCCTTCAAACCGTTACATCGATGTAACCTAGTCATTATAGTCATGCTATATAAATCTATCAATAAAGTAAGTAAGTCAGGGTGTTAACGGTCCCAACTTGAATCCATAGATCCTTAATACTATTCAATAGAAAGAGAATATATCCCTAATAACATATCAACTATGACAACATTAATGAGTCATACCCTTTGAGAAACCCTTTAGTACAACATAAGTACTAATTTGTCAAATGCTGCAAAAAGTTATCTCCTATCTAGTTACACTGCACAGTGTACTTCTTGTAGACTCATTAAAGTTTCTGTTTTGGAATCTCAACATCTATACGTATATTAACTTACATCTCAACTTTTCAGTTATACATCACAAACTTTTCTGTACATTTAATTTTCAACCTCCTACCGGTGACGTAGCCTCTTAGCTATTCTTATGCTTTCAGTCATCGCTTTCGTCCATGCAGCGAGTACAATCTCTTTGTCGTCCTCGACCTCGGACGATGTCCTCACTTAGCATCTCATGACCTTCAGCATCCACCGGTCTTAAGTTCTGCGTTGATTGAAATTAAATGTTCTTAAAGCTGATATTCTCTAATACAAACCCGCAGGTGAGCGCAGATCTGTCGTCCAGGTAGCTCCTTGCATCCCAAGTGGCGACTCCCTCGGTAATGGCTGGAAGCGTCCATGTGACTGCGATGCTGGTCCCATCATCCACGGTGTTGGCCCCAGTGGCTGCGATGCTGGTCCCACTGGCTGCTGCACTTCTGGGATTGGTAGTGGTGGGTTGCGTGGTACCTGGCCAGAGCTTTGGTTAAACAATTGATACTGAGAAAACATATCATGTGGGGGAGGATAAGGCATAGATAAGGTCTGGGGTATGAAAGGAGCAACGTGAGACGTATTATTAGGAAGATGGGAGACAAACTGATGCTGGTTGTTCAGTGTAGCTGGAATATGCATCAGGTTTGGTTGGATTGGTTGTAGGGTAGGGTCTCCTAAACTATCATAGGTGAGCCTTGAAGGAGGGTGACGTTGTCTCGGAGGTAGAGCTGGGTCGTGTTGCTGATGTGATGAGGAAGAGCTGTCTGCTTGGACTACAGGGTGCACAACTGATGGTGACGCTGAGCCAATATTTCTCTCTCTTTGTCCCTCATCAGTCACTTGTGGGGGTTGGGGTATCTGTTGGGCCATTTCTGCTAGGGTAGAATTATCTAAAGGAAGTTCTTCATCTGATGTAGAGATATCAACCGAAGCATCACTTTCAGTTAGCTGGTCTTGAAAACCTGCTAGTCTTTTCCCTTCCAGATAATACCTTTCTTCATCTGAAGATTCAGTTGAAGACCATGACATGTGGGTGGGCAGGGGTTTACTGGATCTGGTTCGTCGCCGAGGAGGGGCCTTCACTTCACTGTTACCCGTGGGTTGATCTCCATCAGGAGCTAGAAAACCTGCACATGGCAGCAACATGTTGCGATGAAGGACTCTTGAAGGACCAGATCCATCCTCGTGCATGACTTGATAGACAGGCAAGTTGTCTCCTACTCTCTTGAGTACCTTATACACGTCTGGTTCCCAATAGGACTGGAGCTTATTTGGTCCTGGAACACGCTTATGATTACGAACCAGGACTCGATCACCTTTGTCCAGAGGAAGACTTGGCCTTTTCCCGTCTTTTCTTTCCCTGGAGGTGCTCTTCTCCGCATTCCTTCGGGCTAACGTGTATGCTTCTTGCATGGCATCTTTCCATCTGCTGCAGAAATCCGCATGAGTAACCTTGCCGTCCTCCTTTTCTTCAGCAAGATTGAAAACCAGGTCAATTGGAAGCCTTGGTTCCCGCCCATACATCAGGAAGAATGGAGAAAATCCAGTTGCTTCTGATTTTGTACAGTTGTACGCATGTACAACCTTGGGGAGATGGTCTTTCCAATTGGCCTTTTCTGTGGACGTAAGGGTGCGTAGCATTGACAACAGGGTCCGATTGAATCGTTCCACCTGTCCATTTCCTTCTGGGTGATAAGGGGTAGTCCTGGAATGCTTGATGTTGGCTAGCATTTCCAGTCGACGGAACAGGCGATTTTCAAATTCACCACCCTGGTCGTGATGGATACGTTGAGGAAAACCAAACTGCAAGATGAAGTTATTGAATATCTTATCTGCAACAGTTTTTGCCGTCTTATCTCTGGTGGGATATGCCTGGGCTAGCTTTGTGAAGTGATCCATGACGACCAGGATGTACTCGTAACTACCCTTGGATTTCTCCAGATGAAGGAAGTCAATGGATACGAGTTCTAGTGGCTGAGTACTGGTTATGCTTGTCATAGGTGCCCTGATCTGTCTGGCTGGTTTCTTATCCTTAAGACAACTGCAGCTCGATGTAATAAACCTGGTTATGTCACCTTCCATTCCTGGCCAGTAGAATCGTTGTCTCGCCAACTGCGTGACTCTCTCTGGTCCAAGGTGGCCCATGTTGACATGAAGTTCTTGGTACACCAGCTGCCTATATTTACCAGGAAGAACCAGTTGATTGCGGTTTGCAGTCTTTCGACGCAGGATGCCATGATCATCAACCACTAGTCTATTCCATTCATGAAGTAGCTTCCTGACCTCTTTGGGCATTTTCTTCCTTTCAGGGGGAGACAATTGCTTTCCACGTTGCTTGAGGTCCAGGACAACAGAGATAGTGGGATCATTCTTCTGAGTGGCTCGTAGTTCTTCCGTTGTTAGTTGGGGCAGTCCTGTTGAAATGTGAATATTTGATACTTGAGCAGGGATAGCTTCTGAGCCTGGGAGAGCCAGGTTCCAAGGTACATCCTCATTCACCTGAATCCCATGATGTACTGCCTGTATCACTGGTCTGGTGATTTCCTCTGAGTACCCCGGCATGGCTGGAAGAGTGAGGGGTTCTCGCGATAAGGTATCAGCATCTCCGTTACTCTTTCCTGGACGATACTTGATGCTGAAATGAAAATCAGCCAGTTCACCAACCCACCTCATTCCTGTAGCATTCAGTTTCGCAGACGTCAACACATATGTTAGTGGGTTGTTGTCTGTGTATACGACAAAGGGAGGAGAGTAGTACAAATAGTCGCGGAACCGTTCACAGATCGCCCATTTCAATGCCAGGAACTCCAGTTTTCCGGAATGTAGATGGTAGTTTTTCTCTGCGGGGGTGAGGGAACGAGAAGCGTATGCTATTACCCTCAACTTGCCGTCCTGCTTCTGGTATAGTACCGCTCCAAGTCCTTCATGGGAGGCATCTGTATGCACTACAAAAGGCTTTTCAAAGTCTGGGTAGGCCATGATGGGAGCTATGAGAAGACTGTCTATCAGAGATGAAAGGGCTGATTTATGACACTCTTTCCACTCGATGGGTGTACTGGAAGGGAGTTAGATTTCCGTTTTGTGGATCTCTTCTTTACAGGCTTGGGTTGAGACTGATTCACTGACAAGAATTGGTACAGACATGCAGCTCTTCGGGAGAAGTTAGGAATGTATCTGCGATAGTATCCCACCAATCCAAGCAACTTGCGAAGGTCTCCTACGGTAGCTGGTGTCTTCTCCTTTAGCATACGAACTGCTTCGGTATCATTTGGGTCAGCCTGATGTCCGTCTTTGGACACAATCCGTCCTAGATATTTAACCTGACTCTGAAAGAACTTGCATTTGGCTGGCTTTAGTTTAATGCCTTTCTTCTTCAGTCGATGCAATACCTTCTGTAGGTGGGCGACATGTTCGTCAAATGTGGTGCTGTATACCAGAATGTCGTCGAGGTATACTGTGCATATCTCTCCACTAAGATCATCCAGACAATTTTCCATGCAACGCTGGAAAACAGCAGGGGCATTGGTTAGGCCAAACGGGATGCGGTTCCACTCATAAAGGCCCCATGGGGTGATGAAGGCTGTGAGGGGTTTACTGCTTTCCGCCATGAACCCCTGGTGATATGCCTTCCCCTGATCTAGTGTTGTAAACCACGCATTCCCACCCAGGCTGTCCAGCACCTCTTGGATGCGGGGAATCGGTTGTCTGTCTGGTATTGTCTTCTGATTGAGTTGGCGATAGTCGATACATAGCCTCAACGTCCCATCCTTCTTTCTGACGCATACAACAGGTGAAGAATATGGAGAACTGGATTTTCTGATCCATCCCTTCTCCAGCAGATTTGCCACATAATCTTTCACCTCTCTGTACAATGGTCGGGGTACTGCCATGTAAGTCCTTTGAACAGGCGTTGGGTCATTGAGACTGATGTTCATCTGCAGATCTGAAATAGATCCGATATCTTCATCTCCCATGCAGAAAACATCACGCTCTGCATCTAACACACCCAGGAGTTTCTCTTGTTGTTGTGTCGAAAGATGTCTCACATCAAAGTTGTCACGAAAGGATTGGGTAGGTCGGTCAGTAGTTACTTGATTCACTCTGGTGTTATGAGTCTCATCAGTCGGGATGTGATGGTGCACAGATGAGATTCCATGCAGGTGCCCCAGGACTGTCTTCTTCGGAATCACAATAGGACGAGATGAAGCGTTTGTGACCAGGACTTGCACTCTGCATGAACTTCCACGATTCACCTCCACTAGGAATGGGTCGATGCCCAGGCCAGCGTCAAACAATGAGTTCTCCTCGTCAGGCTCGAATAGGCAACGAGTCTTCTCTGGAGCACTGGTATGCGTCCTACATGCAACCCTCATACTCTTGCCAGGTGGTAGCACTGTTACCTGGTTTACTCTGACCATCGGGTAGACATCGATTTTGGTGGCTCCGATAATAGAGATGATGCTGCTTACTATCTTAGGGGAACAACTCATTGCTGATGCTAGAGCTTTATGCATCGCATCAGGGGAGGTAGACGGGTTAATGAGCAGGGCTTCAATTACATTAAAGCCAATGATGGCATTCTCGCTGATGGTGTTATCTCCTACTACCAAAAATGGGACTTGAATCTCAGCCTCTCCACTGCCCCCAATCTGCACTGTTAGTTCAACATATCCGCTGAAAGGGAGATCAGTTTTATTTGCAACTGACAATCGTAGATCCTGATCCTGAAGGAGGTTTGAAATGGGCTGGGCCTGTTTTTGAGGGAGTGAGTCTTTGAGCCATGAGTCAGAGATTAGGGAGACTTGGGCACCAGTATCCCACAATGCTTGTGTTGCTTGTCCTTGGATAAAACATTGAAGCATACATTTTTTTCCAATTAATTTTGCTATTTTGTTCTGGGATCG
Organism: Strongylocentrotus droebachiensis; assembly: GCA_035222895.1. Lineage (NCBI taxonomy): Eukaryota > Metazoa > Echinodermata > Echinoidea > Camarodonta > Strongylocentrotidae > Strongylocentrotus > Strongylocentrotus droebachiensis. The sequence continues at coordinate 30,570 of JAVYIG010010820.1, forward strand.
GGTGGGGAAACTTGTCTTGGTGTCTACTTGCGATTGCTGCTTGGGACTTACTGGTTGTCTCCTCGAGGGCACGACCCGTCCCGTAGTGGTGCCCGCTGGTCGTTTCCCGCCGTGCATCCTCTGGCGAGGTGTCCAGCACTCCCGCACTTGTAGCAATGGCGACACTGTCGACCTTCCCCTTTCTTCCTGCATTCGGTGCAGCCCCATTCCAGTGGAGAGCGTTGTCTTGCTGGGCCTTGTCTCTCACGAACAGGAGCTGGACTACTATCTCGGATGGCCGCAATCTCTGCCCTGATCAGAGCCTTGATCTCCTTATGGATGCTGCTCATGTCCATTTTGGCCTCTGATGTTTCTTGTATGATATTGACTTGGGCTGGCGTCCTCCTCTTCTGCTTATTCAGCCGCTCCGTCTCATTATTGGCGGCAAGGTTGATTTTTTCTAAAAGGTCCTCGTCGCTAGCTGCTGAGTCATTCAGGTAAGGCTTCATATCATTTCTTACCCCTTCATTTGTTATGCCGGTCAAGGCAGAGTGCCTGAACATGTTCTCCACTAGAGAACTATCATACCGAAATGACGACCCGGCCTCCTGTGACACGAACATGATTTTTTGTTTTAGGGCGAGCAGCCTTAATAAGAAATCATGGGGCGACTCCCTCTGACCTTGTGCAGCCCTACTCAAGTCGTGGTACAGCTCCGTTGCCTCTTTTTCTTGGTAGTGGGATCTGATGAGCCGACGGAGGGTGGGAAGGTTGAGCTGGGGTTTCGACTCTAAATACGCCCTTAGGGTGAGGCCAGGCGCCATGGCACGAATCACGGCGTCAACGATGTCCTCATCTGCGTATTTCCTCTCTTTTCCCCGCTCGATCTGGTGGATGAGGCTCATAAAACTTAACCTCTCTTTCTGTCCTGCCTCCCCAACCTGTCCGGAAATCTTGAATTCCCTTCGCCAAGGCGTCGCTTCCGGTTGGGCCCTAATAATGGTCGATGGGGATGAGGCTACCTCTGTCTCTTGCTTGGTTTCCTTTACCTCATCCTTTGTACCAATGGCGTCTGCTACCATCTTCCATGTTGCCTCTCCATGGTCTGCGCTGTCCGCCATCTCGTCGCTGTTCAGATGCTTGGTAACAAGCCTCACGAGCTCTGACCTACCCTTTTCCTTACCTACACTCACCTTATCCTCTGGCAATCCCAGGGCCGTCAACACATCTATGAGTCCCTCTATGCTGCACCCTCTTAGTCCATTGGTGACATCATCTTTAAGGCCCTCCATCCTGGTTGTTGACGCTCTGGCTACTGTAGGAGTTGGTGAGAAGCGGCTTGGTCTGGATCAGGTCAGTCTACCCCGCTCGTCTCATAGGATGATGACTTGCAGCTTTAGTTCATCGAGAACATCAAGACTGGTGACATCATCCGGGCAGTGCCTCCAAAATGTTACACCCCCATGGCGTGTAGGGATGGTTACTGTAAATAACTGGAAATAATCAAAGATGAGGAGAAACAAGTCAGTTGGTGTACTCAGTGCTCACTCAAAATGTAGAATGACACATTTATTATCTCCATAATAAATATCAACGAATAACAGAAATCATCATACAATAGCAATATTGTAAGAACAAACCTTCTAGAATTATAATGTTTTCCGTCTTCTTATCCTAATGGATACATAACCATAACAATTAATATCAAACGTCTTGTACATCACACTTCTTAACAATTTCATCCTTAAGCATGTTCCTTTGAAATTGCTAAATACTACCTGTGAATGTATTCTGTACGCTAACCAATTACAATATACATTATACAAACCCGAGAACTAACCCGGATCATGTTTATACTAAAGATACCATGTTCATATAAACCATGACTTTTCCTTTAACTATCCTTATGCTCTCATGAACATACTATTCATAAAGAAGTCCTACTATTATTATAAAACGGTATCCAAGTAAACTCCCTTAAATAATCAAGGATTATTTAATACAAGTTCTATTATATCATCCAATAAAACTAACAATTAACTATAAGAAATAAACTTAAAGTGTAGTTTAACAAACTACTAAACTGAATCTCAAAAGTAGTAATGACACTTTAAATCATCACATCAAAATGACTACTCTAATAACAAACTATACAACTTGACCAAACTGGAACAAAGATATTCTATTCACTACAAATATCGAGAGGAAAATATAAAGAGAACCATGTAAAACCCTCTAAAGTATTATAAAAACAAAGCAGTCTTTTACAACTATCTTCATGGGAGGAAGCTTGATCCAATAATCATATAAATCAACTTGCACAAGCTCAACTACCAGTCTTCCTAGTTAGTCTACTTTCCAGGCACTCTGAATCACTATTCTAAACTCAAGTCCTATTAATACAAGAAAGACTATGTACAATACAACATAATATGCTAAATGGGTCTGATCTATTAGACTACCCTATGTCAATATTCTAGGTAGGTCCATGGTGGACAGACCACAGATTCCTCTATCTACAGCTCTTATCATTCACTCTCATCTTAGGTCCAGTCTCCTCACTTTCTGGAGTTCGGAGTTGCTAAACCCTTTCACATCGAAGTCTTAATCTACTTATTTATATAATAATATATATATATATATATACATGATTCAAAGGTTCAAGTACCAAAACTGATCATGTTTAAAAGTAATACAATAAAGTTATAGATACAGTAAATATCCAATAGAAAGCCAAACAGACAGTTACTTACTCTGTTCGAAAGCTAAAACGGTGCACCATGCTATAATAAAGCATTACAATACTCTTGCTTTATAATAACCAACTAAACTGCTAAATACTATGGATGGAATACCAGTAAAATGTATTACTTTAGCATGAATACATAAAATATACAATATACATGTATACATACTAATATCAAAATACATAGATAGAAATGATATTGTCTTACCTGGAAATAATCAAAGATGAGGAGAAACAAGTCAGTTGGTGTACTCAGTGCTCACTCAAAATGTAGAATGACACATGTTGTACACTATTCATGCTGACCGATCCCTGCTCAAGTCTTAATCTCCAAGTTCGTCCATTTATGCTGGTAGGGTAATGTTTACTAAACTGGGGGATTAATCCTTAGTCTGTAATTCTGAGGGTAGAGTTTCTTTGTGCTCACTGGACATAGCAAACTCATATAAACTTACTAAACAATACAAAGTTAGGAACAAAGGGGTGGGCATTTACTAACTAAAGTGGAGTGGGCATTTATTAGTGAGTCATCAAACATCAAAGACTATATCTCTATAGGGGTATAACACAGCACAGTATATCTCTATAGGGGTATAACACTTAAGTCATAACTGACAGTAATGGGGATTAATGTCGCATAAAAGGGCACTATATAGCACAACTACACGGTTTTGATCCTGGGGGCCCACAGTAACGAGGCCATTGCTTAGCCAATGAATCATGGCTGTACGCAGCGGGCGCTAGGGTACGTCGACGCCCCCACAAAAACAAAAAATCAAAGAAAATGCAATAATTTCAATAATTCATTGCATTTTTCCCCGACCCCCAACATAATAAAATCCTCTATGTGGGCATTCCTTGAACCATAATGCATGGCCCTACAGAGGATTTTTTCCTGTTGGGGATTGGGGAAAAATGCAATGAATCATTGATAATTTATTGTATTTTCTTTGTTTATTTTTGTGTGTGGGGACGTCGACGTACTAGCGCCCGCTGCGTACAGTCATGATTCATTGGCTAAGCAATGGCCTCGTTACTGTGAGCCCCTAGGATAAAAACCGTGTAGATGTGCTATATTAGTGCCATTTTATGAGACATTAATCCCCATTACTGTCAGTTAGTGGACGTAGGTTCCCTAGTTGATTAGCATAGTAGCACACCCATGCTTTAGCAGTCACGCAAAACAAACACTCCCCAATTGTCATTCAATAAAATCTGAAAATGTATACTATTATCTAGATCTATTACGAATAAATCATTGTCAAAATCATTCAATAAATTGGGGTAAAAAAAAAATATTCCACCATTATGACCAACAGTGTAAATAGTTAGGCCTATTATGTAAAAAAAAAATACTCTCTTTCTATGACATATAGCCACGCCGTTGTCTCTGTCTCTGTCTCTGTCTCCCTGTCTCCCTTCATCTGTCCGACTCTCTCTCTCCCCCTTTTTTTTGAGGGGGGGGGAGGAGACAGTGCCCCCGTGCCCCTGTAGTTATTCTTTTGAATTCAATACCAATCAGATCTATATAGGCAGATATAAAAATGCCAGACTGCATGGACAGAGGGTGAGAAGGGGGGGGGGGGGGGGGGGGGGTGTTAGGAGAGATAGGATATGCATTCAAGGTGCATATGAAATAGAAACGTAAATGACGAATTTCATCACAAGTTGGAACTTGCAAATTTGAATTTTTTAATTTAGTCATTGTAGATTTAATCCTAGTCTAAAAGGAAAACTTTGTCATTGATATATACCAACAATCAAATTTAATAAAGGTGTTGATTAATTATTCGGACACAGCATCTTTTACTATTTTGCGTCACTTTATCCATCTTATTTTTTTAAAACACAAATTACTACATTTATCCTTAACGGAACGACGATCCTTGCATAAACATTATATTTTTAGAAAAATACAAATGTTTATTTGTTGAATTGAACTGTCTAACTTTTAGTATGTTACTGTTCCTGTGCGACTGCCCCCTAAACGCCCTCTTGTGCCATGAAACAGGAAGTAAACATAACTAAGCCTAGTGAAGGAAGTAGAGAGAGGCTATCATCTTTTAATTAAATGTATGGGGTAAATGTCATTTTTATCTGTAGTTATGTGATTTCATACTTCTTTAATATCTCATTTGAATGTTTCGCTATATTTGGAGAACACACAGTAGGTAAAATTATCGCCAATGTAACTTAGCGCTTAGGCGCATGGCTGAGCTGAGCTGAGCAGCTAGCAGCAGCCCTCCACGCCCACGCAGGCGGGAGCGGCGCGAGGGCCCACACAGACGGGCCACCGACAAATCTTGTTACTCAGCTCAGCTCAGCTCATCATCTACATTAGACAGCAATAACCATCTGATTTGGGTCATTTCTTTAATAAAACTGACATTTGTTGTCATTCCCCAATACAGATGGCAACCCAGAGATCTCGTACCGTGGGGATGGCTATGTACATATTTTCGTCCACGACATTTTCTCCCCGATTTTCTTTATTTAGATCTACGGTCTAGATCTAATTTTCTGATTTCTAAATCAGATGTAAATTAGGTCGGTATGTCATTTGTCCTAATTACAGTTATCAAAATTTGATAACTTAATATTAAATACGTAATTTACGGACTTACTTATATGAATTATCCAATTTGTATCTCAGATCCGCGAAGCAGTCATGAGCAGTACGTTCATGCATTCGAAATATTACCCGGCGGCCGATATATTTCCGGGTCCACCTACCAAAACATAGCCAAATGGCCAATCAGAGCACTCGTTTCGTGAGAGTTCGTTGGTCAAGCTGGGCCGACTCGTAGCGTAGGTACGGTAGCTATTGGACGTTCGAAAAGAAAAAATGAATATTCATCAACTAAAACCAAGACGGATAATGTTGACGACGAGACTTTCTCGGATTAATCATTAATTTAGGATCTAAATGAGCAAGCTATCGTAAGTCAAATAAGCTATATATATGTTATTTTTAATTTGTGTTGTAATTGCAGCAGTTATGAGGATGTAAAGAGTGAAAATCTCGTTGCATATCTCATTCATCGCGGTCCGGTCGAACCGAACCATTTGTTCCGTACAGTGCCTCACAGAAAGAGGTCCCCAGACTTCAGTCTCTATAATCGGAGGTCTAGTGGAGCCAGACGTAGTCTCATACCCTTTTCACATCTACCAAATATTGCTTAACCCCGGGAAATAGGTGGGGCTAAGGGGGCTCTTAGCCCCACCAATTCCTTCCTTAGCCCCACCAATTACCCGGGGTAATTTTAGCCGGCTTTCTGTTCACATTACGTTTTGCCAAAGTGGGCTAACCCCACAAATAGTATGGGACTATCTGGCCCTGCAAAATAGCAGGGTTAGCCGGGCAATTGCGGGGTTAGCCGGGCAATTGTGGTGCTAAGCTGCGTAGTGTGAATCCGAACCGGGCTAAGGAGAAGCGGGGCTAAGCAACAGCCAATCACAGACAGCGTGGTCGTGTGGTCGTGAATTTGCATTTATCGCGCGCTATGCATGCAGTTCACGTTACGCATGCATGCAGTTCACGTTACGCATGCATGCTCTCTGTATTGACGTTTAGTCTTTTACGAGGCAGAGGTCATTATGAAAAAATCTTTATTATAAAATTGATTTAAAAAAATAGTGAAAGAACATGTAGCTCATAATTTTTTATTGCATTTATCATTATCAGTCATATTTACGTAGGTAAATTTATCAAGTGAATTGGATGAAAAATGGGTAATTGATTTGTATCGGTAAAATAATAAAGGGAAAACGCTTTGCGCAAGGCTGGATAACACAACACGAGCGAGCTAAAATTATTACGTACCGTACTGTATATTATTGTTGGTCTTTTTACCACAAGCGGGTTTTTCCCCTTCATTTAGTCGAAAGGCGCATGCGCGGTAGCAAAAGCATTAATATTCATGAGCTATCGAATAGTCCGGGGCTAAGGCGAACGTAGTGTGAATCGCGTGAAATTTCTTAACCCCGGCTAAGCACATAGTCCGGGGTTAAGAAAATAGATGTGAACAGCAAAAAAAATAGTATGGGGTTAAGGATAGTATGGGGTTAAGGATAGTCCGGGGTTAAGAAAAATAGATGTGAAAAGGGTATCAGTGGAACAACCGACGATTAGAGAGACTGAAGCTTTCGGTCTACATCTACATATGCAATTATCTACATGCATGTGACTTAGCTTAGCTTAGCTTCGTCTATGAGTAAATGAAGTATAGTATTGACTCTCATTATCTTGTCATTTTCTTGATGTACACAATCAATAAGAAGGGAACTGATCATTATCACATGATATAATTTATATAGATCTAACTAAGCTGAATACAGTTAATTTCTAGACATGCTTAACAGTCTTAGATAAGAAGATAATAAGTTAAGAAGATAAGAAGATATTTATTCATCTTTCTTTCAAATGTCACATAACATAAAAGAGAAGGATAAAAAGTACAGGTGGACACATACATGTACAGTAGTTATGTGAGTTATATTTGAGCGTAACAGATCACATTTACAAAGTCGATGCTTGACCTCTTTCTAATTTTCATGCCTTTCCTGCATATTCCTTCTGTAATTTTAACTCACATTTATTTTAGGCACAGAAATATAGCCCTATATTGTCCTGAAAATTGTAAGCTGGGGAGAGTGAGCGTACAACCCTGGTAATGCTGGTGTCTTGGGCTTGTACGTCCCCTCTAATGGAACCATTCATACGTGTTGCTGTGTTTATGTCAGCTGAAGATTACCTATTGCGCTTATTTTCACCATATTATCAATGAAATTCATACAGAATTGCTTTTTTAGTTTTACAATGTTGCATGTCTTGAATAATATCTCATTCCATCTGTCAATTTCTTCTTTTTTTAATTTTCGATTCAAACCATGAGTCGATCATGAATGCTAATACTTTCCAAATTGTTTGTATATTCCTTCTTCCTCCAATCTCCATTACTTTAGACACTGAAAGAAAGGATCTGCTTTAGTCCTGCTGGAATATGTTCAATTTCCCAGCACTCACCAGACTTTTTGAAGGTCAAAAGGGGTCAAAGGTCCCTTCGGAGGTCAGTGATGAGTGGGACTTGATCCAAGAAGGTCTAGAAAAGTTTGAGGAGTGTCCAGAATCCGAGATGCCTTCATCCACCGTGAAGAATATTAGTAAGCAAAGAAATTCTCAGTTGATTTGGAAACCAAAGCTAGGCCAAGTTGTCAAATTGTTCTTGAAGGTGATCAGAAAATAAACAGTAAACATTTTGAAACTAAATTGAAGTATCATTGAGTGAAATAAATAGATATGTTTCATCATTTATTTTCAAAAATTGACTTACATGTCGGAGTACCTTTCAATATTTTTGTGTCCTTTTCTTTTTTTCCTTCTTTTTGTCAAACATCAACAGCTCGGCTTCATTGGAAGAAGAGTTCTGAGTGTCATGTCTGTAGCAATCCGGTATGCAAGAGAGGCCTGTGGGCTACGTCTAAACACCATTGCCGAAGGTATGTAGTCATTCACACCTTTAAGGAGAAGGTAGAGTTCTAGCTGGTAAAGATGGAAGATAAGTTGTGGGCTTTCTCTTTATTTTTATGCCATTTCAAATGAAAGAATAACATAATAGAAATGTCCCCGTAAAAGGATTGTTCTTCCAAATTCCTCAGATTCAAAATAGGACATAAAAGTTGATGACAAGTTTGGACCACTCTTCAAATGTTTGTGTGCAGTCCCAAATATCTATTTATGTGTGCAGAACACCAGTAATTTGCCTCTGCCCAAGTTTTAATGATTGATTACCAGTGCTTACTCTGTATTCCAAGTTATTAAATCCTTCCAGGTGCCCACTATCATTTTTAGAGGGAAAAAAAAAAAAAGCTTGCACATTCCATTTTCAAAGTATTCTTTTTATGAAATGATTCATTCTACAATATTCATTTGATTCAATTTCTTGTTATGTACCGGTATTTAAAATCATTGTGTAAATTACACAAATGCTTAGTATTTTCTAGATTGTTTTCCTTTCCTTGAATTTATCAGTAGTGTCTTGGCATTCCCTCTTAAAGATACTATTTCCCTTTTGCAGCCAACATCAAATTTTGTAGAACTTTGCAGGAATTATGAATATGTCATGTACATGTATGTCCTATCTGTGAAATTTAAACGTTAGCAGTGTCCTAATATTCAAATTATGCAAGGAAACCCGTTTACTTGCTAGACTTCACTGTCAGACACTACTGAGTGACTGACCAGCTTTTCTTCTTCTTTGGTAATAACATGTATAAAATGAGCTATAAAGGGTACATAGCATTTGTCTACATCAATAACCCACTTCTTGTGATGGCCAAAATTAGACTGATTGAATCTTTGCGCAGCATAAAACGTACAACCATTCGGTACAATGGTCTGAAAAATCAGACTAATACTCACTGGCTCTATAGCTCCTAAGTCGATTTGTCATCTAATAGTCATTATTTTCCCACTTAAAGACATTTTCAAGCCCCGTTTTGTTGAGGGAAGTTCTAAATTATTAATATCTTTCAAATGCCATAGGAATTTAACCTTTTTATTTTTTTTGGCCTGCAAATGGGACAAAGTACCTTTAAAGCCCTGATCCCTCACTTTCGCTATCTCTCTCTCTGTCTCTCTCTGAATCCCGCTATGCCTTTATCTTTTATCATCTCTCTTTCTCTTTCTCTCTCATTTTCTTACTATCTCTGTTCCATATATTCTTCTGCTCACATCATGCCCACTTTCCTATTACATCGTTGAAAAATATACAGTTTTAATCTCACTCCATATGTTCCATTTACATTTTCACTTTGAAAGGATGCATGTTATTCATATATATCTACTGCAGTCATGAAGCAAATCCATGTTACTTTGTTCATAAAATGACCTTACATATTACATCTCAGATGGTACCTACATGTGGTATATACAGTATGTGATAATTGGGTTCGTCCAGAAAGTTGGTGCACTTTTTGTGACATACCAGAAGTGAGAAACTATTTCTCCTATCGACTGTAACAATGTTTGCTCAAATTGAGTTATGCATAAAAAGCATAGTTAACTATCTTCAGAAGTACTCGGCTTCATGATGAATCAATATTATGGACCCAAAGTTTATGTAATGTTATATGAATATGGTGTCCATGTAACGCTGGTAAAAAGAGAAATGTGTATTTATCAGCAAAGATTTTGAAAAAAAGCAACTGAAACAGGATTGATTTTGGCAGGGCACTACTATAAATTCATTGCATGCAAATCTTCAACAGATAATTTCATCTTCCATGTGTAGTAGAAGATCTCATACCTATGTTACATGGACACCATCATATTTTTTTGCCCCAACTTTATAATTAAATCATGTTGATACAATATAACCCTACCAAAAGCCTTGTACAGATATGATGTGGCAATACTGCTGCATTAAAAAAAATTATGATGTAAGGGTAAATATGCTGGACTTATCTGAATCTTATATAGCGCTAAGTAAATGCGTGGATGATCTTGATTGTGTGTAGTTACCATTAATTTACATGTTATTTTTAAAATGCAGTTAGCATTTTTGTGGCCGATTATCTGAAGGAGCCTGAAGACATAAGGAAAAAATATCAAGGTCAAAATACATCAGCAAAAGACAGCTTTTCCCTCTTTCTCTCTTTATCTATCATCTCTTAGAAAAATATGTCAATGTGTAAATTTATTGATATTTCTTTATATTATAATATTGATATTATTTATTTATAGGATCATGCTTGTTATCATCATTCAAATCATCATTCATGGCTGGAGCAGTAGCAGGTGGTGGTGGGTATATACAGTGCGTCCCAGAAAAAACGATACCGAGAAGTATCGATGTTTTATCATAACTTAATCACAACCATAATTAATGAATGATACATATTTGGAAAGCTTAGAGTCTCCTCTTTCCGTTGATGCTACTTAGATGATGCACATTTCACGCATGATTGATTAAAAGCAATTTGAAGGAAGGAAACCAAAAAGACATCTGGCGGGCGGTATCTGAATTTCGAAGAAAAATTAACATTTCTAGACAGTTGAGTTTCTGCCCTTTCATATGACACCTCAATCAGGAAAAATGAGCGAGGAATGACAAAGTTCTGTTTGTTTAAAGTAGTGCTTGCATTTACATAATTTTATTAAACGAATTCGTTTTCACTGGCTGCCTGCCGTATCAATAAACGCAATTAACAAAAGACTTGACTCCGTTTCGTTGACAATCAGCCCTAGACGAGAGTCTTCATGCATGGCTGATTGTCAACTAAACGGAGTTAAGTCTTTTGTCAAATCTGCTTTTTGCTACGGCAGGCACCCAGTGAAAACGAATTCGTTTGTTAAAATTATGAAAATGTAAGGGCTACTTTAAACAAACAGAACTTTGTTATTCCTTGCTCATTTTTCTTGAGTTTGGTGTCATATAAAAGGGCAGAAACTCAACTTTCTAGAAATGTTAATTTTTCTTCGTAATTCAGATACCGCCCGCCAAATGTCTTTTTGGTTTCCTTCCTTCAAATTGCTTTTAATCACTCATGCGTGAAATATGCATCATCTGAGTAGCATCAACTGAAAGAGGAGACTCTAAGCTTTCCAAATATGTATCATTCATTAATTATGGTTGTGATTAAGTTATGATAAAACATCGATACTTCTCGGTTTCGTTTTTTCTGGGACGCACTGTATATATATATATATGTTTGTGTACATCATGCATGCCTAAATTAATAATAACACTGCTTATTTTGGTGTTTCTTTGAATATTTTGTTTAAATTTGTTGTTTTATTGATCAAAATTGTGCACAACAAAGGAGATATAATAGGGGATAAAAGCAAATTGTTGGTAGATGCAGGCCTGGGGAGGATTTCACTAACACTGCCCAGCGATTAATCGCCCAACCCATCGTTCAAACTCTATTCATCGCAGCTTAGTGAATTGAATACAATGTCAAATAAAAGCATTTTAATTTACTATTAAAAGGTAGTACCATAACTTCTTCGAGGCAAAAATGAAAGTTATTGAATCATTCACAATAAAATCTAGTTTAAACTATTATAAAAAAACATGATGGAAAGCATGAATACATAGTGTGTTGATCGAGGAATTTGCGTCTTTGATATTACCCTTAAAAGTTCCATGCAATCAGGGTTCTGTTTACTGTTTCTTTAACCATTTTTTTTTGTATGCTTATTTTACAGGGAAAAAAATACTTAAACAATTTTGGGGGCTTCTTTTCAAGCTTGCTTGCATAAAAATAACACTCTTTATTTTGTTTTGCATTGAACTCTATGCAATTTTAGGGAGCTCTTTTTTGACTTTCCGGGGCTCTTTTTGGCATTTTGGGGGCTAAATCGCCCGAGCCCCCGTGTATTTTTCCCCCTGTTATTTATCTGTGGTTATTTCTTCTTACTGCAGATGTGGAAATATTTTTTGTGCACAGTGCACCCAGTTCCAGCGACTGCTTTCTCCAAATGCAGCATATGATCCTAATGGCTGGCCTTTCAAGGTGAGAGCTGGGGGGCGTTTCACAAACTTGTCATCAGTGACAAATGACAGTTTTTGTTATAAGCTACTGAAATCCTTGCTTCTGATTGGTTATATCAGCAGATTTGTCACTGATTTTAGTCATTTGTCATTGAAAAAAGGCTTTGAGAAAGGGGTCCCTGGTTGTTGTTGTTTGTTTCTATTGTCGTTGTCTTATTTACCGGTACTATCATCGTTATTGTTATCATTGTTATTTTTTTCATCTAACAAGAAGAACAAATAAAGTGCTCTGAAGGAAGAGGAAAATATGTACAGTAAAAAGAATATGAAGAGAAAATTATTAAAGGACAATGCACCAACGTGAAGTAGAACACTGTTGCCCTAACTCATGTGCATCCACTGCTTATACTGTATAGATATAATAACAGATAAAGTATTCAACTAGATTTTTTTCCCATAAAATGTTATGAACAAGGAACTTTCATTCTCCATATAAGTATACACCTGTATATTTACACTGATACCTGTATGATTAGGTGTGTGAGAAATGCTACTACTACGAACCTCAAACCGTTGGATTCAGTCGAACCCAAACAGATTACTTTGAAGGATGGCGAGCAGCAAAGCATCTAGAGAGCAAAGTCCTGACCAGGTATGTATGGCATTTCATTCAGCTATCACAAGGGTCCTGGGGGTGTTTCACAAAGATCCCAAATCAAACTTAACTCTAAGTTGGACTTACAGAGAAGGTTGAGTTCTGGGAAGGGGTGAATAATAATTTGTGAGCTTTATCATTGTTATTATGCAAGTGTGGAAGAACATCAGATTAAAAATGTTTCCTAAAAAGCAGGGCTCTTCAAATGCCTTAATATTCTAAATATTGCATGTAACACTAACAGGATAAAAGTCTGGACAGATATTTACGCCACATATACATGTAACACATCTTTCTGTGTAGGCCTACAGTGCTTGTAACTTTACCAAGACTGGGTCATTTTGATGATTCCAGAACCATGCAGTATACACCAATATATGCTAGAAAGCAGCTAGATGATCAAACTTTTCTGATCGATTCCATACTGTATCTTTGACAATGCAATCACATGACCAGAACTCAACATTCTCTTTAAATACGATGGAGAGCCATGTAAAATATATTCGAAAGCAAAAATTCAAGTATTTAAGACTTTTCATACATTCCATATCAAGAACATGAAATCTCCTTGATAATAGACAATAAGAATGACCTGAATCAACATTTTATGCCTCTTGAAATAACTTTTACAAAATATCTTCAATGACGCTAACGGCTTTCCATAATTGTTAAGTCCAACTTAGAGATAAGTTCAACTTAAGATCTTTGTGAAACACCTCCTGGTACGTACAAACCAGTTTTGACCCTTGTGGGAAAGGTATAATTATGATCTCTTGCTGTCCCATTACTAAGAATAAAGAAAAGTTACAAAAAAAACATGGCCCCAAACCCTAGCTCTGAACCATTCATATTATTTTTTTTAACAGGGGCTGTTGTAAATTAAATTATTGGGACCCCTTTTGGAAATATGCGTTGATCCTTCCTACTTTTATTATAAACATACTCTTATTCTTGTCTGCTTTTTGTTTTTTATTCTCCTATATTTTCTGAATATCAGTGTTTTCTGATTTGATGATAACAAACTTGATGAAAGCTGTAAAAATGTTATGAATTAAGTGCTCTCCAAACTATGTTATGCTTTGTTATAATGCTAAGGTGAGTGTAAAAGAAGGCAATTTGATGGACAAATTTGGGTTCAAAATCTAAGAGATAAACTTATGGTCCCTTTGTTTTAATGTGATTTGAAAGCATCTGTCTCTTCCTTCCTCAGACCGCCCATTCTTCGCAATCTGAAGAACCTGGTAGAGGGCTTTGAAGTCCATTACAAGCCTCCGCCCCCAACCCCTTCCACCCGACCTCCTCTAAATACATCCTCTGCCTCAGAGGACCCAACTGCAGCCATCCCGCCCCAAGTCCGGAAGCACCGGGAGCTGCTGGCATCGTCGCTCTTCAAGGGTATGTTTGCGATGCGGCAAGGGGTAAGCGGGATTCAGAACGCTCCAAGATGGATGAAACAGAGTGTGATGGACCTCCCCAAGGCTCCTGGAAGGGTTGCCAAGGGCGTGGCCGAGGTACCAGGGCGGGTCAAGAAGGGTGTGACAGACCTCCAGAAAGCAGAGACATGGAAGAAAAGAGAAGTCCCAGATTGGCAGAAGCCTCCTACTTGGGTGGTTAGTTAGAATTCTGTATATAAATGTTGTTTGGAGATCACATTGCCTACCGGAAAGCTCCTTGCCTACCTACTATATCTGTAAAGCGCTTAGAGACATTTGTATTAAGTGCTATATAAACGGATTATTATTATTAATATTACTATTACCGATGATGAAATGTCATAGTGAAAGGAGCTCTCCAGGAGTTGTTCTAAATATTTGGTCATGTAGTAAATGGGAGTTTATTTATGTCATGAGGTTTTGATGTCGTGACAATTTTGGCAAATAAAAACATATCTTGCTGAAAATTGCAAACCATAAGAAAGCACAGGACACATATCTATATTTTTTTAATTTGTCAAGTCATATTTGAAGTATGAGAGCACTTCTGAGGCATATTTTATTGTTATATGATTTTTTCTTTCTATTTAAGAATAAAAAGAATGAAAAGGCTCAAAAATATAAAACTACAACTTGAACCTCCTCTGTAAATCTTCTCTCCATTCATCCTTTCCTTCCACTACAAGAGCATGGGAGCTGCATGCCAGTGCTGTGATCGTCCGTACCCAGCCCTAGAGCAACAGCACAACTGCCGTGTCTGTGGTAAGCTGGTCTGTAAGGCCCAGTCCACGCTGGACCTGCTCCTCTACAAACCAGACCCAGTGGACCAGGCCCTGGCAGGGTCTCATGCTCGCTGGGCCCTCATCAGAGTTGTAGGGGTGAGTGTTCATGCAAAACTGAGTTGAACTGATAAAAGGTCAACATTTATAGTAGTTTATATTTACAAGCCTCAAAATGTCACCTTTCATGTACAAAATTATGTATTGTGTGTAAATTGAGTGCACAAACCTGGGCCAGGCTCATTATTTCAATGTCAGAATGACTTGGTACCCTCTTCTTGTGAAAATTTAGAATATTTGAGTGTTCTTGTTTAAATTTGATGATATTTTGGGCAAATTTACTCATCAAAATATAAGAAATTATATAAGATCAAGCATTAGGGAAGTATTAGAGAAACTTCTCTATCAAGTCAAATCTTATGTGTGTAGATATACATTCAGGGCTTAAAAAATGTTCATGAATGTTCCCTATACTGATTGGATATTATGCTATCTCTCCTTCTCTTTATCTCCCCTTTCCCTTTGGACCCTTACCAACTCTCTCTATATTTCTCTCTTTTATCAGTCCTTCGAGCTTGAGCTCTCTTTTACTTTCTCCTACAGCACGTATTTCGATTGTGATGCTGCTCCTATTCTACTTTCATATTCACATTTATATTCATACCTGAATTTATTCATGATGTGATTCAGAATTGTATTTAAAATGCTTGCTATGTATAAGTCATATAACTGTCTTGTCATGTTTTGTGCTGAAAGCCGGAGGACCGTACCTGCTCATAAACTTTTTCTTATAGAGTCTTGACGCCCTTCTGGCTTTCAGCACACGACACCATGTTCTTGTCTTGTGTTTTATGTATTACATGTTACACCAATGGAAAACAAATTTCTGTATTATATATGGACAATAAAATCTTGAATCTTGAATCTATACTCCTCACTCAGAGCCCCGAGGTTGAACCTGACCATCGTCTCTACCTACGAGTATGCCAACCCTGTCAAGAC
The DNA here is from genome assembly GCA_035222895.1 of Strongylocentrotus droebachiensis. Lineage (NCBI taxonomy): Eukaryota > Metazoa > Echinodermata > Echinoidea > Camarodonta > Strongylocentrotidae > Strongylocentrotus > Strongylocentrotus droebachiensis. The sequence continues at coordinate 46,661 of JAVYIG010010820.1, forward strand.
CAGCTCCAAATCATCCAGGTCCAGGAGTACCAGCGATTGACCCAAGGTCAGGGCTTGGTCAATCTCTGCTGGGAACAGATGATGGCCATTTATCAAGATATCATGAACATACGGTCAAAGATTGACCATCAGCTTCCAGAGGTCAGTCGATTTGTGGACATACAGTGTACCAATCACAAAAATATGTTTTGCTCTTGATTTAATAAGGGGTTCCATGATGCTGTACTGTATTTGAAATATCTGCTTCAACTATTACTGCTACAAAGAGATATTATAGTTAAAATACACTCTCGGTTAAAGGGAGTGTGTCATGAGGAAGCTATGTGTCTTTCCCGTGGCCCTACCCGGGGCCAATCGGGTATAATACCACTACAGACGACGCGACCGCAGCATTCACGTACGTGCAAAATACGCAAAACCGAAGCGTGAGGAGCACTTCGGTCTGTTTCGCGAACGCTATAGCGCGCACTGACCCCGTTTAGCGCTTGCTGACCCAGTTAATCAAGTCCATTCCTTTATGTGCAGTTGTCCAAAAGAAGACGTAGATGGCGTTAACCAGTATTTCCCATGATACCCTCCCTTTAACATAAAAACAATCTGTTGAGACTAGTCAACACACACGTATGTGCTTGTATGCAATAGGGGCCCAATTCAGACTCGGGCTCCATGCGCTGAGTTTTATGTTCTTTATTTTCTTCATACTCCTTACCGGTATCTGTTCATATAATACCAGATTATATTTTGAGGTTGATTTTATACATTCTAGCTGTACATAAGTTCTTTATTTCTTTACGCAATTGGTACAATTTAAGTCAACAATTTACTTAACACTTAGCTCGTGTATATTGAGGGTTTTAATGCAGCTATGCTACCCTGCTTAAGCTGATTTTTTTTTTGCATATAGATATAATGACAAGAACACAGATGTTGTTTTCACGATAATTAATAATTGCTACGTACAATATGCACTTGTATTGTCAGTATATTTTCATGAAAATTCACAACAATTGAAAGCCTCCAAAAAATGAAAAAAACTTACCGGTATGCATTATTCAGAATATGAGCTTCGAATAAGATCTTGATAAAGAGTTGATGTAAATGTAAATGCATTATCAATAATTTTAAAAGCAACTTGTGTGAGATAAACCAGTTGATGCATGCATACATAAAGTGTGTACTCACAAAAGTAACGAACAGCATGAGATCCAAATTGAATTAGTTATAAAGATTTTTACCTCCCGGCCATCATAGAATTTCCTCTGTTTCTTCATTTCTTTTGATTACCGTCCTCTCTTCTCTCAAACAATCCTCATAATTACAGTTCCAGGAGACCGTTGCTAAGGTGGAGGCCAAAACAGGAGGTCAAGAGGTCAGAGTTGAACCAGACTCGCACAATAAAGAGCAGCTGACTAAATATCAGGTAACGTTTTCAAGGAATAATATGATTTTGGCAAAATTTGCTTGGGAAATAGCAATAATAGAGTACATCATACATGTAGGTTTTTGTTCTCCCCATATGAGTATTATAAGTCATGGTCAAATTTAAATTTTTGCAAAGCAAACAGAATCAATCTTGAAAATACGACCTTAACAAAACTTTGATTTATTTGAAACTGGCTGTGTTATCCTGTTTACTTACTATTGTGCAAGATAAATTTTGGTTTGGTTCTATAGAAATGGGAAAAAAGGTTTGTAAAAAAGTCATATATTCAATGGGGTAAGATATGCTAGAATGCACGAAAATGGTACATAATAATACAAATGTATAAACTATAGTCTCTCAAAAAAGACTGGTTTATGCATTTGTATAATTTTTGTACATTTTAGCATTAATCAACCTGTTTAATGAATGAATTTATCTTTTTCTCTTATTCTCTGTATTTATTTGATATAGGTACCCAAAAAGAAGAGGGTAACAACTTTTACCTGTCTGTTTGTTTTAAGATTGCTGGTTACTTTGACAAAATTAGGGATTTGATATTAATGAGTATGATTAATAATATCAGCCCTGATTGTGTGTGTTTGATACATGTATATTTATTTGTTTGCCTTAATTGTAGAGTGAGCTTTCCCATCACCTATCTGTGTTCGTAGCCGTCATATCTCGTCTCAAAGAACTCCACCCCCAGACCCAAGGCCAAGTCAGCTTACTCAAAAACATCCTTAAGGTATGTTTATTCCTGTGAAGGAAGGGGGAGCAGGGAAGGCTACATTTGTGATCATATCTCGCCCCAAAGAACTCCACCCTCAAACCCAAGGCCAAGTCAGATAACTCCAAACAAATCCTCACCGTATTTTTATTTTTTCTGAAGGAAGGGGGATCGGGGCAGGCTACATTTGTGGAGGGGACATGGAGGGAAGGGGTCAATAACCCATCTTTGTTCTCTGATGGTTACTCTTATATCTTACTTGAAATATATTTGCTCTCATCTTCATTCCAGGTTATCAGGTCAGGGCCCTGTTTCATAAAACTTGTTATCAATAACAAATGCTAAATATCTAAGACAAATTTGCTCTCAGATCAGCCAATCAATCGGCATGTTTTCAGTAATTTATAAGAGTTATTGTAACTTGTTATTGATAACAAGTATTATGAAACGGGGCCCAAGTCATTTGACTACCCCTTCCACATTTGCTGATTTTTTTCTTTTTAAAACATACATTGCTCCAAACTGGAGTCGTTTTAGATATGATGTACATGTTCTATTATTGTATTGTATGCATGTATTTTATTTTATGTATCTCCCTATGTTTTGCATTTGTGGAGAAATAAATTGAACTTTAACTTGAACTTGATCATCAAGATATGTGGTTTGTTGTGATGGAAGGTGAGTGTATGGAATAGGGGATGGGGAGATGTAGGGGAAGGATTGGCAGAGGGAATAGGGGATGGTTTAGAATGTGAAGGAGTGAGGAGCGGAGTCCCATTATAATAACTAAACAGGATAATAATAATCCCTTGTTGTAAAGCTTTGGAAATTATTACCCTAGCTTTAGCTTCGGCAGCCCTTATCAGCACCCAGTGCAATTGGAGGAATAATCCTACCAGGTACCTGTTTACCTCGCCTGGGTGGAGTATGGAAATGTAGATTACCATCTTGCCAAAGGACGTTAGTGTTGTGGCAGGGATTCGAACCCTGTACCTTGCTTCATGCACAGTCCGGAGACTTATCCACTGGACCACAACACCTCTATAATCTAATTTTGAATATTCATTTTTTTTAAAACAACATTAACCTGCGTATTTCATGTTGGTTCTTTATCAGCTGATTCATTTTGATTTGTTTTGAAACTGTTTTTATCAGTGTCAACAGAGATACTACATGGACATGGACACACGGTTCAAGCAACTCCAAGCTCAACTCAAACAAATCACACCAAACACTGTTCATCAACAAATCATGGATTTTTTAGAGACAGAGGTAAATGAGTCAGCTTTTCAAATCAGTGTCATTGTTCATTATTATCCTTCCCCCCCCCCATCAATAATAGAATATTCATGTGCTTTATTGATTGCTAATTGTTTTCTTGTATGGCTGTGCTTTACAAAAAGTATAATTTCAATATTATATAGAAATATCTGTCTTGACATTTATGATGTGAGAACATTGACAAATTCAGCAAAAGGTATTCCATGACTTCATAATCATTAAATTATATTTTTGGAAAAAACATTCATTTTTGAAAAATGCACTTTAGTATTATCACATGCACTGTGTGAGTGAGCAAAATCAGAAAACCAATGTCTATATAGGCCTCAATATTTTAAAAATCAATGGAAATTGATGAAATGTATCGATTCAAAATGATAGATGATATTTTATTTGATGTGATAGATCGCTTATCGAAATATGATCATGGATTACTGAACACTGGCCATTGTTAAAAACGTGTCGAAATCAGCTTGCTTAGTAGTTCAGAATGAATGATGTTCAGGAGTTACTTTCATTACTTGTGCGTGTATTCAATTATTGCAATAGAGACCACTCAGCCGAACCTATAATCTGTTTCTTTCTAAACTGGAGCAGAGGGAAATGTAACATGATCTAGGAAAAAATACAACTGTTGAGCTGTCCATGGCCAGATTTGATTGATGAAAATGTCAAATTAAAACGATATAGACAGTAAAGTGAGGTGTACTACATGTATATCTGTATTTGCCGATTATATGATATTTCAGGCTGAATCTGGATTATTTTGAGGTATATGGTATATCTCAAGTTACGATCTTTCTAATATCATGCAGGCTTTGAATTCTGCATGTGCATCACTGAACCAGCTAGAGGTGGAATGCAGATACCTCTGTGAAACACACCATCTAGACCTCAACATTCCAGTTATCATCAAGGAAACAGCAGAGGTGAGATGCCGGGTCAAAGTTTGGTTTTGCATATCTCATGAAAAAATACTCAAAAAAAGATAAGATAATTGACACAAAACAGGTAAGGAAAATAACGACTTTTAAATCATGACCATATGCTTTTGTCATTTAAATTGTATATATATATATATATATATATATATATTCTTTCAAATTTGACACTCATTTTTTCATTATCTCATGAAAAAATTATTCTGTGTAGCACCCTTTGCAATACCTATGTACACATGAGTACAGTGAACTAGGATAAGCATATGTTAGGTTTAGAATTAGGGTCAGGTTTCAAGTTAGAGTCATGTTTAGGCCCTAGGTTCAGAGTTAAGGTCAGGATAAGGGTCAGGGTTAAGGGTAGGATTGGGATTAGTGTCAGGTTTAGGGCTAAGGATGCTTGTCAGTGTTGTGGTGTATTCTGCAATTGTTCCTTGAAAACCAAAGAACACTTCTTGTTCTTTTATAAATGTAATGCTTCCTGGGAGAAATTTAAAGTATTTAAACATACTTGTGGCTTACACCCAGTGAGTAAGATCGATTGATCGACCAGTGATGGCCTGGTGGTAGAGTCGCTGCCAAGCAAGCAGTAGATGCAGGTCCAAGTCCCGCTGGTTCCAAGATTTTTTCTGACTTGTTTTTTTAATACAGATCGATCAATCGATCTTATTTACTGGGTGTAAGCCACAAATGTGTTAAAATAACTTCTTGTTGTGTTTTAGATGGTGGAGATTGAGATGAAAGAGAAGATGGAAGAGACAGGAGAAGACTGGGAAGAACAAAAGGAAGAACTAGATGAGTTTGTTCACATTCAGCTGGAGGTACGTTCAAAACTTGTTTTAAAAAAATCTGCTGCAGCAAAATGAATACCATACTGCTTGTGATTGTCAAGTAACGGTGGAAACAAAGTTCCTATATGCAACAAAGGCCTTGCAAATGCTCAGTTATCTGTGTTATAACTTATAACATGCATAAATGTGCATGATTATGTAATGTTATATTTGCCCTGGCAGTGTTTAAAAAAAGTTTTAACATGTCACGTTTGAATGAGGCCTTGTTTTGATCTATGACCAACCCTAACCTTATTATCTAATACTTACAGACACATGATCTTCTTGCTTTAAACATTATATAACATTTAGAAAGTATCTAGGCATTTGATAGGCCAATTACACATCACCTGTCCTCTAATGTTGCTATTATTTGCCTTTCGCTTCTCCCACAGTACAGTTTTTTGTGTAACCAAAAATGGATAATGCAAGTTTTATCACAGGATATTGCATGTTTGATCTAGTTTATTCTGTTCATTTATAAGTAAAATCATCAGTGGACATTCAACTATATCATCAGTTTGGAGTTGTTGTGGTATAGTGGTTCATTCATGTGACTCTCAATCCAAGGGTTGAGGGTTTGAGTCGCATCCTGGCTGCACTAACATCCTTTGACAAGTCATTAGTCTACATTTGCCACTCTCCACCCCCGTGTAAATGGATACCTGGCAATTATTGGGGTCATAATAGAGGAACAACATTGATGCTGACAAGGCTTCCCTTGGCAAATGAAATTGTAATTATTTATTATAGCCCCAAAGGTTGTATTTGAACACAGTTAATGCCCTTGTATCTCCAAACAGATATTATAATACAGTTTCAATGTGTTACTTTTCACCATCACAGGGTATACCAGAGGCCAACGTCCTGCCTCAGCGAATGATCCAGCCCTCCAGACAGCTTCTCGGTCGTCTTGGCTCCTTCTACCTCCAGTGGCTGGTCAGTAGGAAGGCATTTGAGGTCATCAGTAGGATCCGGCTCCAGTTGATGATTAGGAATGCTGCCAAGGCAAGTCTCCTGGCAACCAACGAGTCACTGGATCGACTGGCACAGAGTGTACAGGAGGTAAGGAATGGGAAGGGAATGAAAGGGGGGGGGGGGGGTGAGGAGAGTAAGGGAGAGGAGAGTGAGAGAGAGGGTGGGATTTTAAGGAAGGAAGGAAAGGGGATAGGGAGGGGAGGATGAGAGAGAGGGAATGAGACAAAGGAGGGAGATGGTGGAGATGAAGGAGAGAAGGAAGGAGATGAAAAGGGGATAGGAGATAATAATAATAATATAATGCACCTATATTGTGCCATCTATCTAGTAAAACTATTCTGATGTGCATTATGGTTTCTGGCAAGAGTTGAAGAACCTTGGGAGAGGATGGAATGAGTATAGAGAAAGATAAATAGCAAGGGAGATGAAGAAAAGAGTGGAATGGGAGAAGTGACACCTACATGTAATTCCATACTTTAAAGAAAAGTGTTTTCTGATGCTATCCATATATATGATATACTTTGTCTTTATTGAATGGCTCTGTTTTCCTCTTTATTTCTTTTCTTTCTTCCAGATGTCTCTGAAGGAGGAATCAATAGAGGAAGATTAATGGAGGAGAACTTGCCAGAAACAACTAGGAAATGTTCATAGAGGTTTTCTTTGATATGATATGTCAACAATTTTTGTATTAAATAGTAGAACTGTAGTGCTTTTGATGTGCCAAGATCATCATTATATTTTAAATGCTGCTTATTTTTTTTTTTTAATGCTACTTTAGCTGTGTATGATGGATATGTAATATCCAGGTGCTATTATTCTTGCTTTTATATTTTGAAATTATATATATCTTTAGAATGACATTTGTTGATGATTGGTACACTTTAAGGCTTGATTCTGTTTTCTTTGCGCTGTAGGTAAATGAGCCGTAAGGAGCCTGTTAATTGAATTGTAGACTCTTCAGAATTGAAATCTTTGTTTTCTTTACAAAGCTGATACCACAATTATGTAACCCTCTTTTCATTTGTTTAACCCTTACTGTACTGGGGGGGGGGGGGGGCCTGGGAGGCCCCCCCCCCCTCGACATTTTCAGAGATTGCGCCGCAACCGCTTGGAATTTTGAATTGTCGTTTCGTGACTTTTTTCCCTCAAGTCTTACGCACATTTTGATACCATTTTCGTCGAAACCGGATATACCTCTAAGGCGTTACATAACAATTAGTATGCGCATGTCATCAAAAAAAAAAAAAAAAAAAAAAATCGCATCAAAATTTGCATAAATTATCATTATTAATTACATTAAAATAACTTTTTTGTGTTAGAAAAGAAGATTCATATGTATATTGAGTTTCAACATTCAAAAATTGGAGTTTGACACGTTTTCTGTAAAATGCATAAAATTAGGATTTTGAATAATTAATTAGGCTAACGACAAAAATTTGCATATTCAGAAAAAACTAATTATACTATCTTGTTCCTTACGTAAATATCTACAAACATGCAAATTTTTGTGTTCATCGGACAATCGACGGCCGACCCCCAGTCAGTGGGTGCTCAAAATAGCCCAGTACAGTAAGGGTTAAAATATGTAGATTTCTTTTGTCTTGTCGAAGACCACTTATTCATATTACAAAGCCGTGTAAATAACCATTCCCCTTTATCTGACATGTTTTTTTTTTTGTGTACCGGTATGAAGAATATTCCTGCACACTTAAAGACCAGTTACCACTACTGCATTTTTACATGGTTGGTACACAAATAATTTTAAATGAATTTTTCATTGAATTTGTAGATTACTTTAGACTTGATAAAGACCTATCATTTTTTATAATTACAAGGCTATAGTAGTACATAGTGTATAATTCTTTGTATTTTTTTTATTTTTTATATTCTTTTGTACGTTATTATATATATTGTATTATTCATAATGTATATATAATATTTTTTCCCATAACATGAGAGTAATTTTAATAGTTTCATATTTTTAATTAAATGAAATGTTAATTGTTATTGTATAATTGTTTTAAATGGGGGCACGCTACAAGAGTCCTATCTCGCACCCCGGGGCAACGTGTCTGACACGGCCAGTTGTAGCAACTACTTCGAAGATCAAGATACATTAATCTTGCTCTAAGGAGACACGAACGAACGAACGAACGATTCTGAAAACTGATTCCTACGACCTGTGCTGCTGGTCACTTCTAATATAAAGACCACCCAAGAGAGACAATAAAAGTGGTCTTTATATTATAGGCAAGTGCAGGTCTTTATGTACAGGTTCCTTTAGTACATATTTAAATGAGAAACCATTATTCAAGGGAAACTAAAAGTGTGGTCTTTGTAGACAGGTGGTCACTAAAGCAGGTTTAACTGTATCAATAGATAAATAACCCTTTTTCCTTTATCAGAAATATATATTCCTGTATAATGGAAGACTGAGTACAAGGGTGGTACATGGTTAACTTTCTCTTCTACATCTGCATTTTTTGTTGTTCCAATTTATCCTTAACTACTGAAACACAATCGCTCAATTACAAGGCTGGTTCATGAACTATTTCCTTTTCTACATTGCGATACGAAATCATGTCTTTATAAAAAAAAAAATGTATCTTCTTTTTCTATGTATGTCTCTGAAATATTTCATTGCAAATCGATGTGAGTAAAATGAATTATAATGTTGTTCTATTTAGTTAAGATCTTGTCAGGATATTTGTTTGAGGATAGTTCAAAAGTAGATAATTAATTAAGCTTTTACAAAATACAATGTAAAGCGCATCGAGACATATTTTGTATAAATGCGTTATAGAAATATAATTTATTATTATTAAAATTCACAGGGTGTAAAATAGATTTTCATAATTTGTATTCATTTATATACATGTGTATATCAGGGTAAAAAAACGCAAGATAACTATATTAAATATTGTAAATATTGTAATATTATAATTAACCATGTCTAGGAGAATTTCGAATTTTGTTTTTCGGTTTATTGTTGTTTTTCTTTCTTATGTCCGTTACATGTCCTTTTCTCTAAGCGGCATGAGCACCGAAAGGTGGACCTGTGCGTTATACAAGTAGCCACTATTATTATTATTATTATATTGCTTTAATACACCAATAAAATATGCTATATCCATGAGATTCATAAAGTTATGAAGACTGGTTTCTTATACTGTACAGTATCTTTCTTATAATGTTAAAATGATAAATCTTTATTAAATGGTTAATTCAAGTCCTATATCGTGTATATGGACAGATCAAATAAACCTGTATTAAAAAATAGATTTACATGAATTTAGTTTGTCATTTCCAATTTATGTGTATCTTTCCTGTATACAATTTTTTTAAATTATGTAATTATCACCTCCTCCTATCAACTATGTACCTGTCTCATCTTCTTTCATAATTTATTCAGTCTTCCTTTCTCCTCTTTGATATGCCTTTTTCTCAATGTTACACCATCAACGAAAAAAAAACAGCAATCATCACCCTCAACTCCATTCCTGTTTCCATCTCTATTCCCTTTTATCCTCTCTCTCTCTCCCCTCTACTTCATATATCTCCTCTCTCTCTCTCCTCTACTTCATATATCTCCTGCTTATTCTCCCCCCCCCCCCTCTCTCTCCCCTCTCCCTTCTCTCTCTCTCCCCTCTACTTCATTATATCTCCTGCTTACTCTCTCACACTCTCTCTATCTCCCCTCTCCCTCCCCCTACTTCATATATCTCCTGCTTACTCTCTCCCTCCCTCTCTCTCCCCTCTACTTCATATATCTCCTGCTTATTCTCTCCCCTCTCCCTTCTCTTTCTCTCTCTCTCCCCTCTACTTCATTATATATCATGCTTACTCTCTCCCAGCTCTACCGGTACTTCATATATCTCCTGCTTACTCTCTCTCCCCTCTACCTAATATTTCTCCTGCTTACCCCCCCCCCCCCCCCCCTCTCTCTCTCTATCTCTCTCCCCTCTACTTCATGTATCTCCTGCTTACTCTCTCCTTCTCTCCATCTCCCCCTACTTCATATATGTCCTGCTTACTATCTCCCTCCCTCTCTCTCCCCCTGCTTTATATATCTCCTGCTTACTCTCTCTCTCTACTTCATATATCTCTGCATAACTTCCATTTCCTGTTCATAATCCTCCCATCTTTCTCTTGCTAGTTACAGATCACACTTGTACCAAATAAGATTTATTACTTTCATCAAGTTTTATTTCAGCTCCACGATGCTTAGTACTCATTTATAAATGTTAATATATTTTCTATATAATCATCTTTTCCATGGTTTTTCAATACATAAAATATCTTCAATGACTTTATAAACTGTTTACATTCACTTGCAGTGTAACTCAAATAATATTTACATACCTTTACATTTTGACATTAATACACACTCTACATGTATGAATATGCGATTGAATGTAAATATTTTTCTCTTTAATAATCAAATATTTTTTAATTGCACCAAAAAAACATCATTCATAGCAATATAAAAAAATCACCAGTAAAATCTATTTTCACAATGTTGCAGATGTCTTTAAGCAGAAATTATTAATTGGTTGAGACACTAAAAATATTTAGTGGTACATGTATATACAAAGCAGTACTAGCATTGAACCTAACGACTCTAGGCAACTAGAAAATTCCTTTAAAAAAATATACTTTCTCACACACACGCAACAACAAAAAAATCCTTTGCAAAATTTCAAAGGGTTAACTTTAGCAGCATGAAGCTTAAAGCATTCAAGAAATTCTTACAGGTATCTACGTTTAATGGCAAAATACATGCTATAGGACCCTAAAGTAATATTTAAAGGCTCCATAGAGGAGTCTTTAATATACATGTATGGAAAGCCATAGGGGTAAATATATAATATAAAATATATGGGTCATTATCAAAATATATGTTTATAAGAAATATATTTGCATTATTCAAATATGCGTCTTTCGTCTTCTTTGTGCATGGCTGATCGTCAACAAAACAGAGTTAAGTCTTTTGTCAACTCTGTTTGTTGCTATGGCAGGCAGCCAGTGAAAATGAACTCGTTCAATCAAATTATGGAAATGCAAGCATTACTTTAAACAAACAGAACTTTGTTAGTCCTGGCTCATTTTTCCTGATTGAGGTGTCATATGAAAGGGCAGAAATTGAACTTTCTAGAAGTGCTATTTTCTCTTTGAAATTCAGATAACGCCCGCCAAATGACTTTTTGTTTCCTCTCTTCAAATTGTTTTTAATCGCTCATGTGTGTAATATCTATCATATGAGTTGCACCAAATGAAAGTGGAGGATCTAAGCTTTACAAATATGTGTCATTTATTAACTATAATTGTGATTAAGTTATGATAAAACATCGATAATTCTCGATTTCGTTTTTTCTGGGACGCACTGTATAGTAATAATGACTGCTATGAGAGACATAGTTGTTTTTATACGCTCAAGGGGAGGTTACATCGTGCTATCGCCCAAGGCGTGCCGAGGGGTGATAGCATGATGTAACCTCCCCGAGAGCCTATAAAAACAACTATGCCTCAAATATTAAAGCAGTCATTATAACTTTTATATACCGGAAAGGGTCATAGAATACATGTGCGACTTACCAATCATGGTAATCAAGTTTGTTTACGCTATCAAGACCAAAATGTATGGTAGTCGCGCTCTGCACTTGTAAACAAAGTTAATTAACACGCAAACCAAATTAAGTCAGACTTTTTTTTTGCCTTTAGAAACATTCAATAACGTATGATAAACTCTGCTCAAGCAAGCATTAAAAATAATAAAGAAAGTGTCACATCTTCATTTAAATAATAACATTAAATTCATATTGATTATAAATTATCAATTAATTCTCAATGCACTCAAACAGGAAAATGAGTTGAAATTCATAACCCCCTCTCTATATATCTCTTAAGTCATGTTCAAACATGACATGAAAAGCTGCATAAAAAACTTATGCATGTCAATAAATGGCAAGAGGCAGCTAGTACATTGACAGTAAAAAGAACAAGGCTGCATGAATAAGATGCATAGCTGCATGCAGCCATGCAACAATGGCCCCCATGCGTACCCGGGAGGGGGGGGGGGGACGGTACTCACATATTAAGACATACAGGGATGTGCTTGTGTAAGGGTTCTCTTTTTAACAAAACTATCACTGGGTCCGTTTTTCCAAAATTTCCAAAATTGTGAAAAATGGGCCTATATTTCGAGAAAAATCACTAAAATATGTACCATTCTCTGGTAAAATGACCCTTTTAAATGGGTATGGGTTTTGAGGCTTGAGCGGCACACCCCCGTCCAAACCAAATCTGAGTACACATCCCCTCCCCCCTACACCAGGGACTCGTTTCACAAAGCCTTTTTTCAATGACAAATAACTAAAATCAGTGACAAATCTGCTGATAACCAATCAGAAGCAAGGATTTCGGTAGCTTATAACAAAAACTGTCATTTGTCACTGATGACAAGTTTTGTGAAACGGGGCCCAGGATGTGTACTCATTGTGTAATCTGTGATTACAACGTACAGAAACGGAAAGTGCTCTACTCATCCCATTTAATTTTGCCGTCATATTCTGGTAATTACGTGTTTTCCTGCCTCATTACTGTATGGGGCCTTCAAACTTCAAGCACATGTGCGACGGTAAGCTGAGGCACTTCGCTACGGTGGTTCACCATGGTCTTTTTAAATATACAACCCTTCACATCTTTGTATCTTCAAAGACACAGATAGGTCAGCATGTATAGGACTTTTGTTGCATGTTGCATGTGGCTGTTTAGTTTAATCCCTACTTGCCATTCATCTGGTACACAAAATAAACACTGGTAAACCAAGGCATATATGAACATGCCAATACTTCTCTCTGTTTCCAACTACAGCACCAAATGGACTGTATCCTCTCCCTTCACCTCATCAATCTCTTTAGCTCCTTTTTCCTGTTCCTCCTCTTCAAAATTATGCTCTCCTCCTCCTCCTCCTTCTCCATCTTCATCTTGAATGGGTACTCTGTTATGGAGCTCCAGACACGCCCCATCATTGCCATGGCAACAGGAGAGTGTCTGCCTGCATCCCTGTTGCCCCGCCTGGTAGACAGCCTTGATGCAGAACGCTGTGCCAAGGATGTAGAAGTAGCCACCATATACCAGGAACTATGATGGTGAGAAGGATCATGGTACACATTAGCAGAAGACAGCCACAACTACCTACTCGTAATCTAGCTCCTGTCTTCTGGTAAGAACCTACATGTATATATAGCTTGGAGAAATCTTTTAGAGACTAAGGTTCCTGAGCTATTCCACTAAATTTGTTTATAAATAAGACATGGTCTTGTTTCAGTTCCTTTAAAAGTGATTGCAAAATCCTAGAGTGGCAAATCCATGAACTATATTTTCGGGCTGACATGAGGTCATAGAAGCTAAAACTTGACACACCGACTTTACAACCATAAACCTGATTTTTGTTCATACAGGAAAGCATGCATAGAGATTTAGAATGATTGGAAGTAATCATACAATTTCTGGCTGGGGGAGAGACAATGAATTAAGAGTTTGTTTCAGAGGAGATATCAATGTATCATGTGTACCTGTGTATCGGCTGGTAGATTCAGAGTGCGATAGTCCACCACAATGAGGGTCAGTATGGTCTCGAGGACAAGAGCTACAAAGGTGTTCCATCCAAAGACCAATGCATAGCGCTCTAAGGTGAGGTGCTTGGCAATCTGGAATCTAAATGGAAAATGGACAAAATCAATTCCTCAATATGAGATGTCAATGATATAGATAGGTTGAGCCATTGTTGTAACATATCATTTGTGTCAATCTAGGCAGATACCAAGGCCGGTGCAATGCTTGCAGAGTAAGAAGATATACAGATATATATATATATATATATATATGTGGATGACAAATGCTCAGACATTTTACTCTGAAGTGCTGTTTTTTGTTATAATCCATGTTACTTCCAAAATGTGGTCACATATGCATTGCAGCTTATTTCTGCATGTTGTTCAATTCATGACTATTACAATTCTCAAATAAAAACATTCACAAAGTGACAGGTAATTCAAAGTATCACTGCTTGCAGCTTAAATGTGTGTGGAGGCCTATAGGGCCTTACGTTGCTATGGTGATGACCAGCTGGTAGGAGGCTCTAAAGATGATGTAGAATGAATAGCAGAGCCAGATGTTGGTGGTCAAGGCCATGATGAAGAGCAGGATCGCATCGATGATTGAGACGACTCCTAGGAGCAGCTCTCCGTACCGGTCCCAGTCCACCCGTGGGAACATAATCAGGAATGCAGACAGAGCACCTACAACATAGAAAAAAAGCATCATATTTTTAGACAAGGCTAGAAACTATCAAGCTAAGCTTCCAGGATATACAGGTGCCAAATATCTGTCAGAACCCCCCCCCCCCCAAAAAAAAAGGGCCAATATTTTCACATAGGGCTCATGAAAACAGACTCTACAAAGTTGAATCTGGATCCTTTCCTGTGGAGTGCCGTTTGCATTAAAGGGATCTGAGATAACTTTGTACTTCTCTCTCTAAGTGCCATATCGTTTGACTTTGGCGATCATGCTGTTCCACAACCCTCGGCACCTAGCCTTCTGTATTAGTACCACTCCCAGTTCTTTTACTCCCCTCTCTTCCAACAATTTCTAGACTGTCCATCTAAAGTACCCTCCTTCTTCCCCTACTCCTTCTTCCCACAGTTTTCCTTGTACCGATACACAGCTATACCAGTGGGACTTCCTAAATACATACTGGGATTGGTCTGGGATAGATTTTGCATACTTGGAAACCCAAAATACACAACAGAATATTTATTAATAGAGAGAGAGAGAGAGAGAGAGAGAGAGGGAGAGAGAGAGAGGGAGAGAGAGAGAGGGAGAGAGCAAGAGTGATGGGCAAGTGAGAGATTACACAACAGAATATTTTTGAAAAAGTCTGAATCAAGTCATCAAGTAAAGAGAGAGAAAGAGGGAGAGAGAGAGGGAGAGAGAGAGGGAGAGGGAGAGAGAGAGAGAGAGAGAGAGGGAGAGAGAGAGAGGGAGAAAGAGAGGGAGAGAGAGAGGGAGAGAGAGAGGGAGAGAGAGAGGGAGAGAGAGAGAGAGGGAGAGGGAGGGAGAGAGCAAACGTGATGGGCAAGTGAAAGATTACCGTAATTAACGGTGTATAAACCGCACCTTTTGCCGCCGAAAAAATTCAATTTTTGTATTTTTTTTTCTTTTTAATTTTATTTAAAGTTTCGATTTATGCCTCTCCACCTGGCGCTATGCCTGGCAATGTCTCCCAGCTCAGTAATTGGTGTGTTGACTCACCACTAGAAACTAAACCAACACTCAAATTTGTCTGTCATCTTGGTTTGAATGTAATCTTTCTGATAGATCTCAATATGTAGTTTATAATAATAATTCCTACACACGGCTTACCACAAGGTTCTATCCTATGTCCTCTACTGTTTTTTAATTTACATTAATGATCTTACACATTCAGCTGCACCTCGCAGTTAAATTAAAGGCCTTCCCGCGTGTTTTTTTTTAACACGGACCTGGCTTTTTTTTTTTTTTTTTTTTTTAGGGCGAAAAAGAGGGGTGCGGTTCATACCACGTTAATTACGGTACAGAGAGTTTTCATACCAAGCAGTGTTGACAAAGCCTCCACTGCCCCGTTGTAGACGTTTTCAGTGCTGTTCTCATCGCCTGATTTCGTGAGAATGTATCCCAGAGGTTTTGGATGTAGTTGCCAACTTGAGATTACCACAGGTTGCAAAAGCCCACCTGTTTCAAGACAGAGAGTTGTTTCGATTAAATTTTCAGAGGTCATTGTAAGAATAGGTACACACCTTGTAGAATTCAAAATGTTGTACTATACGTTGTCAAACTCTGAAATAGAGTGGACAGCGTTTTTTTCTTCTTCCAGAACAGAAACGGACTGTTATGGACAATGTTCCTATGAAAAAAAATTCTTGTGATAACAAATTCATGAGAGGAAAGCAACTGATACATATCACTGTTTCAAGAAATTTCGCAAATCCATTACAACTTTCACCATTATTAAATTGTTCTCTATGCCGGACTTGCCTTTAGTTTTAATGCCACATTAAAACACTATATTACTCAAATTATAATCCAACCAAATTACCAAAGTGACCATTCTAACAGCCGTCTATTGCTGTAGCAGCTCTTGAAGTCTGCCCACAAGTAGTGACTAAACCGTTTGGTAGATGAAAAGCAAGAAAGTGTTCTCTCTTTCATTGATCGTAAAGGTGGTTTTGACGGCACAGCAATATCATCTCTGCAACAAGACTCATTTCTTAGTGCACTGGGAACTTGTGATGGGTTTTGGTTAGTGACATCCGTGGTGGGACTGTTTTGTATTTCTGGCGAGTCTCGGTGAAAATATGTACTCTTGTGAACGGATGGCAAGAATAAGCTTATCACGAAACCTAAAGAGACAAAGGTCAGACTGATGTAATTGAGACCCCTGTATGTCGTGACTTTAAAAGAGATTAAGAGTTGTCCGATGACAGCCGCAACGAATCTTCCAGCAAGTAGGGGATGACCGTGTGTAGCTGGACACCTGTTGATAGTGGTCAGACGACACGGCCGCAAAGATGTACGCCAAGGTACGCCACTTCTGTCGACGTTGCGAAAGCGTACATGAACTGCATGAGTTTCATCATTGTCATCCCATAAGCCCAGAGGAGAATTGACCACGTCGCAATGTAGGCTAAGCCCTCGAAGACGATGACTGGTTTGTAGCGCAGTAAGTCTGTCAGGACAAACACAAAGATAAGAGCAACCATGTACGTGTACGTCCAAACCGGGTAGACTTCATTGTCCACCTGTTGCTCCGTGAGGTTCTTATCACCACGGAGATACGGGGTCAGGAAGGGTTCAGAGGGGCGGATTTCCTTTAAGAATCCATAGCAGCACAACAGAGCTGTTGGATAAGCCAGTGTCTTTCTCGTACAGGCTCCATTTTCAATAGTCTAGATGCGTTCACTGTGCAGTAAGTTAGAGGCAGAGTTGGGGGTTTACTAGAACATTAAGCAAACCATCTGAAACAAACAAAAGAAAATACTAATAATGATGATATACATCTTAATGTACATACATGTATACGGTATACCATTCAGGTGTAGGTCTGCAACTAGTGTAAGGCTTCATTGTTATTTGGACATTCTAACATTGTTTGAATACTTTTTGAGTTTAGAATGAAAAGGGAAGGAGAGAGAGAGACATGATTTGGTTGGCTCTGAGAAAGGAGGTTCTTGTACACATAAGACTGCATGTTGCATTTGGGCGTTTCCTTTGCAGGACCTATATTAAGAGATACAGAAATATAGCTGTTGAAGTTTGAACTTGAAAAAATATGGAACCAAATGGAAATTCTTGAATCCTGGGTCCTTATTGCTCGACTCATTACAGTAGTATAAGCCTATGTAGTATAGCATAGATTTTCCCGGCAAATTTCGTCAACGTTGCATCAGATTTACGATGCGATCATTCCCTTTCAAGCGAATTTGAACAATCACCAAGATTAACATTCAAAGGCTGACTAGTTCATTCAATTTGATTGTATTAGCATGTGATTTCATGATTTTCTTACATAAACGTGTAAAGAGCGCACTCAAAAAAAAAAAAAATGCACATAAATGCATTCAAATTGGCGCTTACACCACCCTGATGAACGTTAAGCCTTTAAGGTATTCAAATTCATGAATGCAAGCATTTATAGCATTCGGGCGTCAGTTTTTTTTATTTGCACTGTTACTGTTACTTTGCATGTGTTTGAATAAATTATGAAAACTTTATGTACCTTGAAATGGGACCTTTGCCCTATACAGGGAGGAGTGATAGTGAGCACTAAAAAAAAATAGGGATTTTTTTTCTTTCCCTTCAACCACGCCCCACTTGAGTAAAAAAAGAAAGAAGAGGATTCAGGGGATGGCATTTAACAACATTCCACCGCCCCCCCCCCCCCTTTGAGTAAGAAAATTGGGAAAAAAATGAAAAAATGGGGAGAAAATGGGGAAGAATAGAGAAGAATAGAGAAACATAAGGCAAAAATCTGGAAAATCAGGATAAAATCAGGAAAAAGAAGAAGAAAAAAATCTGGAAAAAAAAATCTTATGATGGCCCATGCCATATTTAGAATATTAGGGCATTTGAAGAGACATGCTTTTCATGGAACATCTTTTATCTGATGTTCTTCCACACTTGCATAATAACAATAAAAACGCTCACAAATTATTTTTCAACTCTTCCATGAAATGCCTACCTATTGGGCTAGGCTATAGCATATAAGGACATACAGGGGTGTGCCGCTCTAATGCCTTTGTAATGCGTCACTTTTTCACAAAAAGTCCCTAAACATGGGTCCCACTCTTAACAAAAAATACCATTAAAAATGGGTCTGTTTTTTCAAAATTTCAATTTTGGTTTTGGTTTTT
Organism: Strongylocentrotus droebachiensis; assembly: GCA_035222895.1. Taxonomy (NCBI): domain Eukaryota; kingdom Metazoa; phylum Echinodermata; class Echinoidea; order Camarodonta; family Strongylocentrotidae; genus Strongylocentrotus; species Strongylocentrotus droebachiensis. Next base: position 65,290 of record JAVYIG010010820.1, read on the forward strand.
ACCATGCTAACACCCGAAAGACACCCGAAAAATGACCCAAATTGACCCTTAAAATTGGGTAGGAGTTTCGAGGCTAATTGAGCGGCACACCTCCGTCCAACCCAAATCTGAGTACCCCCCCCCCCTGTATACTCGCAAGATACTGAATTTTCTAGAAAACAATTCGAGAAGAAGTAGATCCTAGATCTAGACACTTACTTATATTTATATAATCACAGTTCACCTACACATAGTACAAACTACAATATATTATTGGCGCTAGTATGTTAAGGTATCCATAATATAGCCTACTAAAACAGACCCCAGATTTCGGGAAATAGACCTAGGGTCTATATAATCAAATGTCCAAATAAAGATAATGATTTAAAAGGCGTTATGTTTCTTACCTGTTTCGTGTCAATTTTGTTGTATTTGGGGGAGTATTTTCGGAAAAACATTGATTTTAATATGCACTTTTTCAAAGGTTTCACGCCAAACCGCTGCACAATACAAATGCATACTGATGGTGGATTGCGTGCAGGCGCGCGCCTGTGTGAAGTTATCTACCGTAATGAGGATCTGGGACAAAAGATAATAGTTGCCAATTTAAGTATATCGAAAATGTATTAAATAA